>JAQFZC010001071.1:0-34852 GCA_034695205.1 Dicyrtoma fusca | reverse complement strand
AAAGCTATTGAAGTAGTAATATTATTTTACAACTACTGCAAAATAATTTACTACATTTCACCCTAAAGTTGTATACCACAAAAACTGCAAGCCGATTCTGATCGAGAGAAACGGAAAAAATTTGCATGATCCACGGCAAAACCTACCTAATATTTCTCTGTGTGTATATGAACCACACAGCACTTAACTAAAGTCAAAAGTTGAAAGTTAGAACAACGGAGTCAAAGTCATAGTCGTAAAGTAACTGGAGTTAACTGCTAAGAAAAAATGGTACAAGAAAAAAATCTTACCTTCATCATAGTTCATACTACGAATGTTCCTATGTCGAGACATTTTTAATGACGAAGAATGATGAAGTTTTTATCGCTGTAGAATATAACAGTGTTTCACCAGTCAACCGACTGTTGCTGTTAGATATGGATTTTAATTACAAACACGACTGATTTTACAGGAGACAGGTCAGACTACTTCCGGTGTCAAGTGACCATTTCAAAATAGACACGTTCAACCCTCAAAATTAAGTTGGCCCTGGACTTCTGCAGCAAATGATAAATGACGAAGCTGGTTCCGCCTGCCAAGAGTTCACAAAGTCAATAAACTATGTAAGCCATAACTTATGGCCCATAAGTGTAAACAATAAACGATAAAGAGACTGACAAAGTGACAACTGAAAGAATTTGAATAATTTCCCCCTCTCCCCATACAATATCTAATAAATTCAAAATTAATTCATTCATATACAATATACAAGACCAACCAAAATTCCCATTATAGTCACAATTAATTAGGTACACAAATTATCCTATCAAAGAATTTGTCACTTACAACTTACAACTTATGACTTACACCTCCAACCTCTGTTTCGTAATTTTTTGCCGTCCTTCCGAAAAAGGGGCTAAATATCGTTGATCGTGGATTGACGAAACGAAAGGAACGAAATACGCTCAATTACGAACGAAACTGATACAAAATACAAAATAGAAATTACAACTTTACAACGAAAATATGTTTGTTTTTCCTGGAAGATTTGTAGTTAATTTGATTTTGATCACGTTGGATATGCAGGTTAAATCTTCCGGCGTACGCGTAACCACCAAACGTATGTAATTCTAGATTCTAGAGTCTGGTCTGGATTTCTGGATGAAGATGTTATTGATGTTAATGAACAACACTCAAAGAGGATAAACTTTTCAATTTATATCGTCAATCGTACAAAACATATCTTTGCTACACTAAACGAGCGATGCGGTGTGATGTGATCTTGTTGGAAGGGAAGGGAAGGGAATGAAACAATAGAGGGAATGTTGCCGTAGTAAGTGTGAGGGATTCCATTCATTGTGCGTATGTCAAACTTTTTTGAAATGGGCACGGAGGAGGCGTTCCCAAATTTTAAATGGTCCATAGAGCATGGAGTATTCGGCTCACGAACCAATGGGAGCGGGCCAAAAGAGATTTGGGAACGCTTCCTCTGTGCCCATTTCGAAAAAACCTAACTAATACTTACTTAATAAAAAGTACCATTGTGCTCAAGACACCTTTGCGTGGGGCTGTGCATAAATGATCTTTCCATTTTTCAGGAACGTTTGACAAGAGCTGTAAAATTGGGAGGTAGAGGAACTGTAAATTAAATATCGTTGATTGTGAAAATGTTGTACTGTATTGTGACTACTACTACATACTACATTTAGAATACTGCGGTAGCGCTTACAACTTACATTCACTAGGGTGAAGGCTCCTAACTGTGGTCGGCTTGTAGCTGTGGTACCCCCGTGCCCTGTTGTCTCCACTGTCAACTTTAGGGTGAAGGCTTGCAATTGTGGTCGGCTGATAAATGTGGTCGCCCCCTTTTTTACGTAGTGTCAACGGTCAACCGAAATTGAACACACCTAGTTTCGAAGCTTTGGGTACCGAACTTCACATTGAGTATATGTCAGATTTCGATTGACATTTGACACTAGGTGAAAAAGGGGGCGACCACATTTATCAGCCGACCATAATTGCAAGCCTTCACCCTAAATCAAAATCGAACGCACCTGGTTTTGAATCTTTGGGTATTAGACTACCTGTAGAAAGTATGTTCGATTTTAAGTAACCTTTGAGTCACTGCACTGGTGAAAAGACGGGGAGGGGCACCACAGTTACAAGCCGACCACAATTAGAATAAGCCTTCACCCTACAGCTCAAATTGAAAAGTTACGTAGTTAGTAGTCGTAGTTCCATTACACTACAACCACAATTACATTTTCTACTACCTACTACTTTTGAAAAAAGTAAACGCGGTTCGCTCTTTTTAAAAAGAATGTCAAAAACAGGATTTGCTCTTTTTGAACAAAGTTTTAAAAAGACGTCTTGCATTTTTTGAAGAAAAAAATTCGTCGTACACTTCTTGAAAAAGATGTTAATAGATCATCTCGCACTTTTTGAAAAGCATAGAAAGCCGTTTTGCTCGTTTTGAAAAGTTTACAAAGGCGTTTTGCTATTTTTGAACATCGTCCAAAGACCGTTTGCGGTTTGCATCTTTTGAAAACTATAAAACGTCATTTTACTGTTTGGAAAACATTAAAAAAAAGTCATTATGCTCTTTTTGTAGAAGATGATAGAAGGGCGTCTTGCACTTTTTGAACAGCTCAAAACATCGTTTTGTAAAAGAACTTCAAGGATCGTCTTGAACTTTTTGAAAAGCGTAAACATCGTTTTGCACAGCACTACTTTTGACCCCCTTCCCCCTAAGTTTCCACTTTTTAGCATCACGACGCAAAATGAGGCATATACAGAGTACAAAAACATCGTGATGTCTCATTTTTCTCTTAATATACTCAACTAATACATAAATGAAGGCCATATTAATAACAGTAAGGAAAACAGAAAACACCTCGTTTGCAGTTGCAGACATCATTTATGCACAGCCCCTTTAAATGCATGCACGGTTGAACGTTGATGCACTGCTACTGCTACACTGAATATGTACTGCAGTCTCGACTATAGAACTCATCTGTGTCATCAATCACTTATCAGTCACTCTCCTTCATCCTTTGGTGTCTGTCGAAAGGGAAAAAGTGGAATTAACATTTTGCATTTTTTGGCAGACTGCAGATTTACTTAATATTTGTCATCATTTTCGCATTTTACGATTAAAATACGTTTTAGCACGCTTTAGAAAGATTTTGGGTCGTCACTAGCCACCTATGCATCTGAAGGGGAACCCAGGAGAGTGTAAAGAGGGAAAATTAATTTTAAATGTTATTTCTCTCTTCAGCTGACTGACCTGACCGGATGACCTGCATTAGACAAGTTATCCTCATTTTGGCCATTTTATATTTGAAGTTCAAAGTGCAGAAATTTTGTAACTTGTTATTCGAAATCGAAAGTACGTACGAGTCCTCCATACAATGGCGGTTAATGCCGGTAGAGACTACGCTCAAACCATTCTAACGAATATGGTCAAAGCAGGGGGTTTCGACAGGGTTTTAAATAAGGTAGGTCACCACTAACTAACCATAGTTAATGTACATTCAACAGTAGTACTTTTGTAACTTTTGTACTTTAGTCTAAGTTACTTGTGTAGTGTGCATTCCATGATTAAAACAAGTATTTCAAAATGTTGAATTCACGATCGTAGTTCGTGTTCGTAGTAAGAATGTTTGAAGATTCGCCTTCTTGAAACATGTGCGTTTACAATTTACTGCAGCGGAATTAATAATGAATTTATAAGTACGTTAGGCAGAGAACTTTGAGGAGGTCTGCAAAAGCGTAAAGTATAAGATTTACTTATAGTAGAAACCTAGAAATAAATTGTTTTTATTTGTGACAGTAAGACACTGACAGTTTGCAGTTATGAATGAGTAGTAATGAAATTGAGTGTATGTGTACTTACGTAATATGTTAAAAGAAGAGAGGATTGTAGAAATTGTAACATTGCATTGCATTGTAAGGGACTTTATAGCATAAATGACAAAGACAAAGGCAGTACGTGGAATATTAAATTTGTTTATTTTGTTAATTTTCAGATAAATATTTTATCCGCAGGTAACGGTAGTTGTAGCGCAATTATGAAGGTGGAAAAAGAACATACTAATTTCGGAGGGTTCCTTCACGGTGGACTGACTTCTACGATAGTCGATATTATTTCTGGACTGGCGTTAATGACAAGTCCAAATATGAAATCATCTGGAGTTAGTATTGCATTAAATATTGCGTAAGTCAAGCTTTCTTTATTATGTACGTACAAACTTTAGTTTTTTTTTGCATTTGCTAATCTGTATACCTATGTATGGGATTTTTCACCACAACAGTAGTAATCGTGATGACTTTTAATTTGGGTCTACAGATTTATAAAAGCAGCTCCGATTGGACAAGAACTACTCATTAGAGCATCGACGGATAAAGTTGGAAATAAAGTCGCATTCTTGTCCGTTGACATACTGAACAAAGCAACTGGGGATATTGTTGCGAAGGGTTCTCACACTAAATATGTTGCCCAGTAGTATGTGATATTTCTAATTATCATGATTGCAGAGCATCGCAAGAGGATATTATTATTGATATATTCGATACGGGTTCATTCGCGGTTGACCGTGAAACGCAGTGCCCGATGTTTTTGCGGTTTTAGTCCAAAAATAAGATTTTTAAAATACTGACAGTGCCGTGGTAATCGTGCTTTGTGATTAGCTCTAATATCTTTCTTGGTACGGCACAATTGCAAAATTTATTGTTCAAATAATATAGGAAAATTAGGATAGAATTCGTCCAGTATTTTAAAAAGGTTTTGAACCAAAGAAATAATATTTGTAAGTTTTTCTTAATTATTAGGTACTTACCTACTTGTTTCATTTTCTCAACGCACTTTTACGTATCGGCCCTCATATTTTGCAGGAAGTAACTAATAAGTGAACCTTCAAAAATAAAATGGTTCGAAGTAGGAGCAACAAATGCAGAAAAAGTGTTCAGAGAATTAGTTACGTTAGCATGAGTACATTATTGAACGTTTCAAAAAGTATTACTGCACAGTAATGGTTACATTTATTTCAGAGCATTATTAATTGTTGAAGTTATCGCTAGTGTAAATACTGGTGCAAGCAACAGTAAAATGTGCCGAAGGTCAATAGAGCCTGGTTAACTTATAACCTATGACTGTTCTCAGCCTCTGGTGCCGACTGTATATACGTTCGTATTTTTATTTCGTGTCCTATAAGCTATTCCCGAGTCCCGAACCTGAAGAGATCTGTAATGCCATTTAGTCGCAAACTCCCAAAAGTAACCCTGGTACAGTAAATTTAATGCTATTTAAATAATTTTACGATGTTAGTACAATAAAAAGCAAATGCAAGGTGTTATCAAAGGATTGTGAGCTACGATCATATTGATCTTAGAAAATAAGAACTGAGTAAATAGAATAATGAAATAAAACTGAATAAAGTAGCGCTTGTACAGAATGTGGTTTAACAAATCTTTTACATTTTTAGAGTGCAATTTTAATTCGAAGTATTTTGTCAAGTGCTATGTTATCTGCATTTAACTATCTGTGAAGATCGAATTTAGTGTGTATGACAAATGCAGTAATAAAATCTATGTACGAATTCTTAACAAATTACGATGCTCAAAAGTTTTGGTTCTGGACTTCGTTTATTTAATAACTAATGTATTGTTTAAAATTAATACAAAGTTCATCCCTGTAGATATTTTCAACGATTTCGTAGTACACAATTACTACTGTAAAACTTGACGCTTAGCCACATTTCATGAAGTCATATACATTAATGACTAGATTTCGGTTGTAAGATTGCAATAAACCGGAAATAGTTAAAGTAGTATACCTAATATGTAGGTATAATAATATAGTCTCAAGTTGGTAGTATTAGTATCGTTCAAACCATATTCTACGATCATGTGAAACAGTGTACCTGACACATATTTTACCGTTAAATACAGCCCACAAAAGAACATAAAAAAATTAAAGTAAACAGTATTTGATAATATGTATACCATAGTTATTTAAACATTGCATTAAAGGTAGAGTATCACATCTAGGTGATTAAAACCGTTAACGAGGGAACCACGTTGAGTCGTTTACGCCTGACTCACTCGATATATATATATTTTTTTCGAAAAGTACAAATCAGAAAGCCCAGATTGATGTCAAAACTTAAATTTCAAATTTTTCTGTTGTCACTCCAACGTTATGAATTTGTAAAGTGGACAGAAATTCGCACACAGTGTTGACCTTTTCTGGATTTGACCCGGGTAATTCGAGCAGAAACGACCGCATTGGCATCAAGTTTTGACATCAATCTGGGTTTTTTGATTGCCTCTTTCCGAGAAAAAAGTAGGTATATAGAACGAATAGACGTAAACAACTAACGTGGTTCTCTCGTAAGTATAGCACCATGTGAAAACATTATATAGTAAAACAATAGCTTCACTTTTTTGTTAATTGTCCTTTTTAGAGCCTTTATGGTAATGCTTGAGTTGATCCCAAAAAACTAAAGAAAGCAGCGTATGAGGCCCTAATCTAAAATAATTCGCCGTCCAACCTTTGTAAAATCCAAAAATTCCTTCTTCTCTGTAAATCTTTCTACCGCAGTCAAGTACGGAGCGATAGACCAGACCTATAAACAATAGCAAAGTCATTTAATTAAAGGGAGGCTGAATCATAAAGGCAAACTGACATGTATACACACAGAATTAACTTCAACTAACTAGTCACAGTCACAATAGACAGTCACAATCACCTGCGTACTCACAAATGTTATACGAAATATAAACGCGATCCTGATCTGACGACTTACCTCTCCCTTTCTCGTCTACACCTTGATTGTAAAATCTTGTTGACATCAGATCAAACGGAGCCATCGCGGTAGCGACGAAGAGTCCGGAAACCAAACTTGCTAAAAATGCACTCCCCCATCTGTTCGATGGTGAAACCAAGCTAGAGCTCCTTACAAATTCTGTGTCATTTAAATACAAAATTAAATACAGAACACCTTTACTTTGAGCTGAAAAATGAGTAGTCCTTAAAGGTCTAAAAGCATGCCATTATCTACCATACCTAGTGATTTTTCAAAAGTTGACAGCTGAACGGAAGAAGCAACCATAATTCTTGGCAATGTGCTGGAAATTCCTCTAAACAAGCCTTTTACACCATATTTTGTGTGAATGGACCTTAAGGCAGGCAACATACTTCGATGTTGGTGCTGATGACCAACGGCGATACTTGCTGAATTGGCTTGTGCTTGAAGATGAGTTTTTACCTTTAAAAAAATGAGGGTAAAGTATATTATTTTACGTTTACTTGAACAACAACTATTTTTAAAATTCAACCCGTTATGCTGCCACTTTTGATTTTACCAGAAATAAAGGTGAACCGACGCAACCGCCTGCCACTCCTGACATCGCACCTACTGCCATACTTTTTAAAGGATTGACATTTCCGTTGCTGTTTCTTGTAAAACCACTTTTGTCAATTATATCGTACATTCCTAACCGAGTACCATTCATTACGAACTGGTAGCATAAGCCAGGTGCCAATCCTTTCTGTAATGCTAAAATTCCATCCTTCCTTACTATGGTGTACGCAGCGTGAAAAACATTTCTGAAAAATAAAAAAATAAATAGTGATTCTGTACAGATAGAACTTTGACGGTGTGCTCCAGAACAGTTAGAATAATAAATTATATTAATTTTTGTCTTTAATTTTTTTGCGCCTTTAATTTTTAATATTCAACATCTTACCTGTAATGAACTGTATATTGACCCTTCGATTGAAGTTCTCCTTGCAGTTGCTGAAATTGAGTATTAAATTAGTAATTTGTAATGTTGTTACGACGTTAATTTTTAAAAGATAATAACAGTACAAATACAAAAGTACACTTATTTCTTTTAAATATTTACCATCCGAATTTTGATAACTTCTAAAGGGTTTGTGAATACTCCTGCACACACAGCCGAGATACCCCCAAGCACCAGTTCCATCTTTGAGATCCCAGATTTGTTACCGTATTTCGCGAAAACGACTCAATACACTAAATGTGTAAAAAGAAAAAATGACGTCGATTAACAGCAGGAAGTGCAATGTTATCAGTATCAGTTGTCAGTAGATGCATTTAAAAACTGCCTGTCAGTCTCTTGCTCATTAAAACATACTCGGGAATTAAAATAAGGAAGAATCTACCAAGAATAATAGAAAATTATGACATAAATACATACATACAATAGCTATTATACAAAGCCTAAAATTTTTACTTACAGCTTTAAATCGTCTTGTGCCAATCATACGTTAAATGATTCCCAATCCAAAGAGCAAAATATGATACTAATAATTATAATAATTTATTATTGCACGTGAGAAAGCCAGCATCCCTCCGCTCCTCTCTCCATTGTCACAAGGTGGTAAAACAGCCAAGACGAAGGTTACCCATCTTCCACAATTATATATATAATTGGTGTAGTTTGTAGTCTGTTGTGATAGAAAAACTATCTCTTGCATGCTTTTATTCTAATTGTACTCTTCCTTCCATGACTTCTCAAGGTTTTCTTATACTTGCCCTTCGTCTATCAGCTGTCAAAAATTTAGAAACAAAATGGAAACAGTTAACAAAATATTATATTTATAATCTGGTAATAGTACATACGCTAAAATCTGTCGGTATTTCATTCCTCACGGAACTATAAACTTTTGCACAGGTTATGAAATACATCTTTGCAACTTACCGCTTCATGTCTACCAACTACCAAGTACACGATAAAGTATTACTATAAGTTTGTTATAACTATTTTTAATCCGATAGGCTTAAAGTTTGTCTAATTACTAATGGAAGTGATTGAACACTGGCACACAGCCCATCCATGGATGCATTGTTTATTACTAAACATTAATAAAATATCTGACTAGTGAGTTGACAATACATTCACGCAATGAGTGGGTACTATACTTTACATTACACCTGATACTGATAAGCGGATTCGTACAAGTCGATAATTTGCAAGCTTTTTGCACTTTTGCATTTTTGCAGCGCTTTCAAGTTATTCACTCTATATATTTAGCCCACTGAAAAAAAAATACTTTTCGTAAATAAAAGTCAAAAAGTCCGGCTATTAACTAATTGCTAATTAATTACTGTAACTTCAATCCACGTCCTACCGTCGTGTTCTTTTTAATTTTAAATCGACGGTAGAATGTTACGTGGACTGACAGAAACAGCCCCAGAACAGAACAGACGTGATTGCAAAGATTTGAAGATTGAATTCAAATTTCGCTGCTTTTGGCTTTTCTGATGTTTTTATTATCATCACTGAAGATTCATCCGTATATTCAGTGATTCAGTGGGAAGGAACTTCTTGCCTACTAGTAGGTATCTTTTTCTTTTTGCTACCAAACCATATACTTAAGTATAAGCCGAACAATGGCAAATGGGAAACGTGAGACGTGAGATGAAGGATAGGAAAAAATATCGAATTTAATTTGTACAATTAACCGAACACCACACACTTTTAATAGAAAGCCTAAGAATTTTAGTTGCCAAGAATCAAAATTCAAAATTAAATATTACAATTTTGGGAATATATCGTTTTTTTTACCAATGCGTAATGTTGGCCTTATTTACCGAATTATATCTTAGGGGAGCATAATGCTTCCCTGGCTAGTAAGCTGGGAATAAAACTGGTATAATCACACTCCAATTCCAGCACCAACAAGTTGCAACAAAGGTAAACCGGTTTCATTTTTATAATTTCACTCTACTACGAGCTTAAAGGTGTAAACTACGCAGATATAGGTAACTTAGAGTCAAAGCAGTCAATAGTGCAAATGTATTATAAAAAGGCACATGCTTTTGCATAATTTAATCGCGATAGATTCTAAATTTGTTTTCTACCTGATTCAGAACCCTGTCGCTTAAATTACCAACCCAAGCAAAATGTCATAATCATAAATCAACCCACATACTTCAGTACCTACTTCAACCTGACAGGACATAATTTACCGCATGGAGTATTTAGTCAGTTGTAGTAGCTCATTTGTACTGAATTACTGAATATGTAACAATAATACGTGTCTATAGATATCCCTACATCTAATGTTGGGATATAACAAGTTCTCTAAGCGCCGTAATCCTAACAGAAATTCCACATAATTAAATACTGCTATTAAAACGTATTAAACTAACAATAAGCCGATGATCCTTTGAAGTTGTACATATTCAGAATATTATTTAAAACTGATTGCAAGGGCAGCTACCAGCACTGAACACGACATTCGTCGGATGCTCTAAATATATTTATCACAGATGAGTGCAATAAATTGTTTGAAGATGTACTTGTGTGTAAGTACATGGTTAATGAGATGCAAATCAAGTTTTTGTACTGCTTGGTATAATCTCGTGTGAGAATTCGAGTCACATGGCTACCCACTGGAGTATTATATTAGCCACGTGACATTACAATCACAAGGCATATCAGTACGCAGTACAACCAACAGACCTGTACTTTGTTCGTAGGTATTTTTGTAAAATACACTAACATCATTCGGAACATTTTTATTCTCGAAGCTTTCGAATTTTTATCCAGATCCAAGATGGTCACGAGGCATCTGACTAGTGAGTTTAGCCTTATACGTACCATTAAAAACTACGAGATATCTGTTTATCGTAATTGAGGATCTTTGGATCCGAAGACAGCTATTTAAAACATGTTTCCTTCAGTCCTTATGCTTTAATGTATGTGAAAATCAAGCTTCGCTACTTCAAAGGTTTCATCATTCACCATGAAATACTTTATAAATGCTATTCCAGGCGTACTTTTATTCATTTCGATTTTTTTAATGTATTACAATAATAATTTTTGTCTCAAAATAGGGCGGCACTGTATAGTTATATAAGTACTCAATAATAATATTACAAGTGTGTTTGGTATTTTAAAATAATTGTTTTAACAATTTTAAATAATCTTTTATACAATGTTTTTTCTTTTTTTTTATGTCAACTTTCACTGCATTGCTACGAACATGACAAATACAAATGTTTTTCATACAAATAAATGTAATATCAGGGATAAAGGAATTAACAAAGAAATCAAAGTAGAAATAACTTATGATTATGAATGTAAAAACAATAAAAGTATTATAACGTATAGTAACTATATAACAACAACCATTGGTCCATTCGTTGAACCGCCATGGCTCACCGTGGGTTACAATTCGAACTTAATCTTTTGTCTGGATTCCAACTTGGAGAGTATGTCCATAAATGTTTTGCGATATCGTTACTATTCTGCATAGTAACGCTGAACAGTGTAAGAATCAAGGGTAACAACAAGTATTTATAGCGTCCAAAATACACAGGATGTATCATAATAATTATTTGTACTTATAATAGTGCCATCATTATCAGTACGAGTAATGACAGCAGTAATAAAAATAGTCTTAACACGAGATATTTTATGTTTATTTTGATACGACTAATTATTCTTATTAATATCAAAAGCTAGTATTTGCCAAACAAATAACTGATCGTTAGTACAACGTACAACTGAATTATTGGGATGTAATAGCAATAATAAGACAGGCGATCATGTCTATTTTATTTTAGTCAAGTCTTCATACTCAATATTCAAAATCTGAAGTATTCTTGGGTACCTTAGAAACATTTGTAGCAGTCACATATGTTGGGTCTTTAGTTTTATTCTCATAGAGAAGGTGATAGTATTTTAACTGATCCCAAAATACTAGCAGCAGTAGTGTATGGGGGCCCAAACGAAACCAGTTAGCTGTCCAGCCTTTAAAGAATCCAATCACTCCTTCTTCTTGGTGGATCTTCCGCGTACAGTCAAGTACAGATCGGTACAGCATTCCTGGATCAATTCGTTAAAATAAGGAAATTAATTAGCAATGTTAAAGATTCCATGCCAGATGCGTTTAAGTGTGTCACTGTCACTAATGTTTCTTTACCTTTGCCACTGGAGTCAACCCCTTGATTATAAAATCTAGTGGCAATCAGATCAAAAGGAGCCATGGAAATAGCGACGAACACACCGGAAATAAGACTAGCAAAGCAAGCATTTCCCCAACTTCGTTCATGAAATATCCTTTTCGACCGCACGAATTCTATTACGAAACCCAAAGAAATGTAATATTAGAAGTCATTTAGGTTCAAAAATCATAGAGATATTCATATTTTGCAATAGTCAACATAAGCAGACGCTTATGTTTACAGAATAGTGCTACAAATCTCATAAAAGGATCATTTAAGCCAACAAAAAAACTTTCTTACCGAGAGATTTCTCAAATGTCAGCAGTTGAACAGCGGAAGAGACTGAAATTCTTGGGATTGCACTGGACATTCCCCTCCAAAGTCCAAAAACTCCATGATTTCTGTAGATGTGCTTGACAGCCTCGGTCATGTTATTATATTGATGTTGGTGTCCCACCGCAATCTTGGGTTCATTGGCTCTAGATTGCAGATGAACTTTTACCTTTTTTGTGAATATAATATAATCCCTGTTAGAATTTCTCTACTCTTTTCCCTTGGTTTTGTGTTCGATTTAAAATGAATTTTGGATGAAAAAAAGAGGCGCAATTTACTCCTATGAGCTTATTTACAATTCTTACAATGTTAATAACAAAATTAGAAAATACTAAACAGTATTAACTAGAACTACAGTCAGTAAATAGTGTATAAAAAAACGTAAGTAAATTATAATTATGTATATATATATTATAAAGAATGTAATGTAAAGATGAAAATGAACTTATGTACATTAGTTACCTTAGGAATACACACGGTACAGGAATTTATGTCTAATTTGGCTGGTTTTGGAGTGGATTTATGCAATGTTTTTAATTGGAATCGATCTCACCTTGATTAACCTCATATTTTATGTTTTATGCTTGCATTATCATACATAATCATGAATTCATACATCCATACATGCTTTTTGTATTCTATATGATTTATTTTTTTTTGAAGTTTAAAAAATAAAATAAAATAAAATGTTCTACCAAAAACATGATACATCATCATACCATTCAAAAAATACTTCATTCAAATTTTAAGTAAAAGAGTGAACAGAATTAGTAATCTTACCAAGTAAAGGGGAGAAGCTAGAACGCTCGCCCAAGAGCCCGCCAAAGCGCCAATGACAACAATGCTAACCGGATTTCCTCGACCGGTCTCATCTCTAGTCCAGCCTTGTTTATCCGCCAGTTGATAGGTTCCCAGCCGAACTCCATTCATCACGAACTGGTAGCACAGGGCTGGGGCCAAGCCTTTCTGAAGTGCCCAGAAGCCATCTCTCTTCGCGATTGTGAAGGCAGCATGGAATACATTTCTGATAATGTTGATCAAAAATAATAAAAAAAAAAACAAAAAACAAATTATGAAATTAATGAAGTTCAAATTCACAATTAACAAAACACACCAACAACATAATCATACCAAAATCCAACTCATCCATCTGACATTTATACAAATCTTTCCTCAAGAGAAGAGAAAGGCGCTTTCAAAAAGTGATTGTCATTGACACGCCGGATCACGTCACATATGTTTCATATTAAATACAAAAATACGTAATTATTGTAATTAATATTCCCTTCAACCATACCACCACCGTAACACACTCAAAGCTGACAGAATTAAGGAGGAAAAGATGTGCTGAACTCATTTTTTGTAGGGTAAAGGTCACAGCAAAGCGAATAATATGCGAAATTCAGCCCTGACCATGAACGGAGGAATTAACGTTCAACGCTACTTGTTATTCTTCTTTAGCGATCGGAATTAAATATTTAATGAACCAACAGCGTCCATTCACACGTCTAGCACACTCATCTTTCACATGGTTAAAGTTAAAACAGCCACGCAAACACATTTACAGTTTACACACATACAAATGAAACGAGGAAAAAGTTACTACTACAGATTACAGATAAACAGTTCTACTTTTAAAAATTGAAAAACGTACAAAGTAATTTTTAAAACATGTGTGATTTTATTTCTCTTTACCTGTAATGGACGGCGTAATTTCCTTTGGCTTGTAGTTCACCCTGTAGTTGCATACGAATTTTAACGACTTCTAATGGATTTGAAAAGGTTCCAGCACCAACTGCAGCCACACCACCAACAACTAATTCCATAATTTTAAAAACTGAACTTTTAATTTGACAGATTTGAAACGGACTTACATTATTTAGAGGAGTTGGATGTCTGACCCACGAGACCAGCACACTCTCAAGCTTCTTTTCTATTGGATCCACTGGGATCGTACTATACGATTATATGACGTCGGCGAGAGAGGCAATTTACTATCTCCTCAGGACATTTGTGTTCCCATCACTGACACACCTCCTCCTCCTCTCTTGCTCATGACCTTGGAATTGGAAAAATAAACAGGATCGTGTCAAATGTATTTCAAGAAGAAACAAAAAATTAAATACATCCTTCCTTTCTGTTTACTTTTTTTAGTCTGTCATCTCTTCATTTCTATTAAAATAAAATCATGGTTAATTGGTTTGGGAAATATGTAGACAAGACGAACAAGAAGAAGGAGAAGAAGCAGTTTTTATTAGGTATTACTGTCCAGTCACTGATGGTTTGGTAGTTAAATGTTGAGCTGACTTAGTGAGCTGACTGGGTGGGTGATGAGATCATTCATTGGAGCACAGAAGGGAGTACCTAATAAGTAGCGTCTCTATAATCTATAATCCATGGGGCTTCTACTCATTTCTATTTGTTTTCAACTAGCTACGTGTTTTTCCATTCATAAGTTAAGTTGTTTTCGCTACTCCCTTATTGTATATATAATAAATTATATAAATATATTTACCACGTGATTATAGCATAGTACTGTAGTAGTAAAATAATATAAAAATAATAATAGGAAAAGGTATGCATATTTTGCATCACCTAAATCCTTTCTAGATTAATCACTCGCTTCGGCACAACACAAACAACAAGGTTATGCAAAAGCTGGAATGTAAATGACTTTAAGGATGGGGAAGGCAGGACAGGGGATGGGTCCAACAATTCATTCATCTTTCCCTTGATTCAGGTTATTGCTGATTGGGGCTCCTTTGCTTGACGTTGACACTACTGTTTGTAAAGTGTTTACCTGTTGTAGGATTGGCCTGGCCACCTGACTGTTATTGACGATCTGGATTATGAACGTACCTATATAATTTTGGTGTCGTAATAATAAGCAGCTTATCAAATTTTCCTTTATCTGTGGAAATAATATGTGTTTTTGATCCCGATGCGATGTGGAACTTGGGCACGTTAGGAACTTCCACGTCGATTATTTTATTTACGTTTTTAGTTTTTCCTCGGTTATGTATGCATTTGACGAGAGCATCGGGAAATAAAGGAAGGGCAGACACATCATATATGTATAAATACCGATGCTACATAATTTATATGCATATTTAGTTAAGCTATTAATGGCTTGACCTCAAGGTGTAGGTACCTACATACCTATATAGTTTACATACTCCGATTAATACCGATACCGATACACCGTGTATAAACACGTGAATGAAACCAGTTGCGCAAATAAGCGGTGTAGTATATAATTATGGTTAAATTAAAGTTCTTTTATATTATGCTCAATTAATTGCGTACTATGGTTGTTTACTAGTTAGTCTGCCAGGATTTGGATTTTTCGAGAAAGTTTTTTATATGTGCATACAAATTATAATTATTATAGTGGAGTGTGTCTGTGTAGGTATCTAAATGAAATGAAGGAGGGGGCAAAAAGGTTACTATAGTACAGATTGTTTTTAGGGGAAGTGAAGGAAGGCCGGTGGTAGCCTTCTAGCACATCCATGGATTACTTAAATAAATAGTTGTTGTTGGTGTGGAGTCCAAGTCAAAGGTGCTGCTCTCTTCTCATCAGGAAATTCAATCGAATTCCTCACTAGTGGACTTACTTGCATTTGCATTCGCTAGGGAATCTTTAAACTGAGACTGACAGGGGCAAGTGAGGGAAATAATTGTTTGAATCAAAAAGTCATTGAAGTAATTGTAATAATTGTAATATAGCGTAATGTTTTAATAGAAGAGCATGCCGTACATGCATGATTGATTACCATGCACTGGATGTATGTATGATTATGTATCTTATTCTTATCTAGTAATTAACAAACTACGACGAAATTAAATGCTACAGTAGTGATTCATGGATGGTTAAGATCCAGATTTGGATAGATTGACGCGTTTTGATGCAACTGGTTGCTCGACTTTTTCATTTTATTGACGATTGACTTTAATTGGAATTAGTGAGTTTGTCAGTAAATACATATTCTTTCGTAAGTTTCGTACCCAGATACCTACCTTTTTAGTCTTCTTTGGAAGTGCTGTGGCTTTCAGCTTTGGTTTAGCAGGAAATGTTTCCTTGGGAGGGACGGGAATGTTTCCAGAAATGTTGCCGTCACATTTTAATACTTTTCGACGCATCATTCATTTATCATTTTATCATTACAAACAATACTTTTGAACCTGAGGAACTTTCTTAAAATAGGTATTTTATTCGTTTATAAAGTAGGTATTATTATACCATCGACGAAAGCAAGATAGGTAGGTAATTATTTATGTAGCTGGAGCTGGTAGTGTGGTAGTTGAGTTGACTTTGCGTAGAAGTCTTGAAGTTTCCAATATGATGTCACATTATTATTATTTTGCTAAGATTCAAGTGATCTATAAGCAATCGCAAACATCAGAATTCGTAAATATTGTCTTTGAGAACTACTAGAATAATAATAGAATAATAAAAATAAAGTGTGAGTAGGTACTTGGGTCATTGTGTTGTATAATACTACGAAGAAATGTTTGCGATCTTTGATAGCCACGTATTTATAGAATTGTCACGTTTTTTATGGGATGTTGTGTATAACTTAGAACAACACCGGTCTCATAAAAATAGGTTTTACTTACACGTTTTTCTTTTTTTATTACGATAAAAATAAGAGCCATTCTTATTTTTATCGTAATAAAAATAAGAATGGCTCTATTAATAAGTAAGTTATCTATGCTGACTGACAATAATAGAAAGTAATTTATAACAACTTCGTCATAATGCAATCAAATGATGAAGGTACATACATATATACCTACATACATGCAAAGAGTGTCAGTACATCAGCGATTATTTCGAAATGATTCATTTGAGATTGAAATGAGTTATAAGTTATAACCTTATAACACCATCTTGTTCAAATTTCGAGATTAAAAAATATTAATTACGAACTTGCTTGTTTTATGAAGTACTTTGTACGTTAATGTAAATTACGTTGAGCTGTAGAATGGGATACTATGATAAAAACTCAAATTATTTTCTAATCTAAGCTTATTGTGAAGGTGTTAACGAGTTTCAGAGTTCCCTTTGACCGCAGTCAGTAGGCAGTTGTTGGGATTTGCATGTTAGTGAGGAGAGTTGCGATTGCACACCTATGCACACAAAGGGCAGATCTGCTCGTGGAAAATTTTACGAAAAGAAAGTTTGATCGATATTGTGCCGGTCGAAGAATATATATTACTTTGTTTGGTAAAATTATCGGTTGGCTTAATTTAGTAACTTGTACAAATGCATACCTGTCAATCCCATTCGAGCTTCAGAATTCAAGACTGTTTATCCCCTTTGGTTTGTAAAACTGATACCTTGGCTCAACCACTTCGTGTTTATAGATAAATCACAGATTTGAGAAAGAAAAGTTGAGACTTACTTTAATTGCCAACTTTTTTTTTAAACTTGTAGGTAGCGTGACTGCGTGACTGGATTGTTTCATACAGCAAATAAATAAATAATAAGGCAGGTACTTACACCCGCATTTCCCACCAAAATCAAAGGGTAAGGGCATACAATTACAAAATAGTAATAAAAGTACAAGTGCGGTCAATTATCCAAACTATTACCAAGTAAACACATGTATTTACCGATATTTCCTCTTAGTTTTCATTTTTGTACTAGGAAATAATTTCCCTGTACAACGGTGGCTAAAAAAGACCTGTTCATGAAATTAAAAACTCTAACTGTGACCTAAAGTATGCCCACTTCTACTGAAAAGGGGTTTTCAACTAGTAAATGGGAATCAAAGTATCTGAAGTGTCGTTACAGAGCTCACAGGAACAAGGTAAGTCATTATTATTATGAAATATGTAATTATACGTTAAGTGTAATTATATTGCATATTTTATTCACAATGTTAATGAAAGTACCTACATAAATAGGAATCTACCTACCTTTTAATTTCGATTCGATTGCCGATTGCAAAAGCACCAGTTCTGAAACTGAGAGTAAAGCTCTTGTAATAGCTTTGTAGATCGTTAGAGGTTGCTGTCTTTTTCCCAAGAAGGAGTGTGTAAGGAGGCTTTTATTTTGGTAATTGAGTTATCAAAGTACAATTTGAGTGGTTTTGTGCCGTATGTGCATCGAACTGTGACACGAGCCATCATTTACATTTAATACCTTTAACTGTCAAGTTTATGTCAAAATGTCCCTGTAGGTATATATTATCTTAAAATAACTTTATTGCCTCTAAAAAAAAAGTGAATTGAGAGAACGTATTTTAAACAAGCTAATGATCTCATGCTTGTATTGCTTTTGCTTTTTCATTTGTAAAATATTACTGCTTTTTATTTCGTCGTACTTACATGCAGGGTCATTTTTTTATGTTATAATCTTATTTGCTTTTGACCGTATTCTGTTTTATTTTGGGCTCGTAGTCAACCTGCGTCAATGCAATGACATGGAAACTGCGCAAATATTCTTGGAAGACTAAACACGTATAAAAACTGTATTGATCTGACGATAGATATTCGTCATCAGTATGCATGTGCCGCTACACATTTGATACAGTCGGTCGCCTTGTCCATCCCCTGCTGGATTTATTTTTCCTTTGACATTTTCTTTCACAGCTGCAATACGAAGTAAGTTCCTAACTTAAAAGTAACTGATGGTGTGTCCGAGTAAGACCATGTTATATTACCTACATTATTGGCCATAAGCTCGGGCAGAATGAAATATGCTGTATTTATTACTTTAATCTTGAACACACATTACATTTTTGTAATGATACAGAGGCTGGCTAATGCTTTATTACGTGATCACTCGCTGGAAGTTCAAGGTAGTGCAAATTGCACTCCTGACGCTTTGATGATGTGGGTATGTACATATGTACATATACGCATTTAACTGTGGCTTCATTTCTGTATGAGTTGCATAATTATTGCACATCTGTATACATTATTGTATGACGGTAGAGATTACTAGTGAAAATACGGTAGGCACGTAGCTAAGTATGTACAAACCTGCATTGTCTAAGTACTTTGTCAACTCACTGTGTATTTGAACTAGAGAAACGCTTTTGAGTGTACCAAGTTGTCAAAGTACAATGGCAAGGTTTAGTTTTTATTTGTTAGCTTTGTACTTTTATGCCATGCTCATTGTGACAGGGAACTTGTAGTATTGATCGAATCTCAAGTCTGTTTGTAGCTATACAAATACCTTTTGAGTTTGAGAAATGTCATGTGAGCAAACTCAACAGAGGAGGCAGAGGGGTGGATGATGATCGTGACTGAGGTCAGGACTTGAATTCGGAATTGTTATTGCAATCCAACAACCAAGAACAATATAAAGTTCTTGTCGAACTTGTTTACCCAGCTCTTTTAGTCTTACGATCTAATAATACCTCAATTGAAATAGCTAGAACAAGTGCTTTTCAATTTTTCTTCCCTGTCGGCGAGAGAATGGCTCCTTGATAACTGTTTAATCCTCGTTATTTGTTCATGTAATGCGAAATGCGACGTTCTTTTGCTTAATGGAAGGGAACCTTAACGTAATGAGTGGATGACGCAATGTATGTATGGTAAACAGCACACACTGTCTACATCGGCATTAATCAACCAGAAGGAAAATTTATTTCAATTATAGGGATTAATTGTAGGAATTTCCTCATTAGAATAGTAGATAGTCGCATCCTCAACTTCTTAAGTAAGTAGTGGTAAGCGGATCGAGTGTTCTACACGGATAATTTGTTAGAGAATGTAAAAATGGTTTTCCTTGTACGATCTTTTATAAAATTGATCGATATTTCTATTGAAATTGTGTTGTTTTAAAGGTGGCGGCGGCAAGGCCTGCGATTGATTGTGCACCCCCAGAAGATCGACCCCACGTCCGAGTCAAAAATAAAAAGGCACAATGGGAGGATCGAAGACAGCTGAATATTATTCGTGAGAATCTTCGCATTTTGAATAATACGGCAGAGATTATGGGGAACACTGTTTTGACCCCGCCACGTCCGGGAACGACGCCCATCACCGAAAAGAAGCGGAGAAATGTTCATATACTTCTACAGTGGTTCCTTCATAAATTTGGAAACTATTTCCCATGGTGGGCAGAAGTTAGCTATTAAAATGGAGCATGGCAAGACGAAGCATCTTCACTATGATATGGCTTGGTCTTATTTTTTTGACTAGATACATCATAGTAGTTGATATTTTGATATTTTTTATTCTATTTGTACTTTTATGGAAGAATGCAGTGTGCATAATTTCATTGCACAACGGATTTTGGGAATCCATACTTGGAGCAATTAATGCCTATATATTTGCAATGTTTACCCTATTGGTACTGTTTTGTACAAATACTAGCGATATTTTGTTGGTAGAGTTTCGTAATTATAAAATAAACTTTGGATTTACATGCATGAGTAGCATTTTGAGACTGGAATGTTTGGCATACTAAAATTACTAACCATTGCATTTAAATAATGGTATACTTATACTAGTAGGCTGTTTGTTTTTCAACTTCTGCATTTTGTAGCAGTACTTCCACAATAATGCTCTGCTCTGCTGCGGCATGTATTTATTTTTGGTAGCGGCTCACAAGAACTTGTAAGGAGTACCTTACTAACAGCTCCTACAAGCCGTAAACAGTAAGGTTTAGTCGATTACATGGGCATTTACATACCTAATGTCTGATTTTGTTTGTCATTGGAGAATTGTAATAGAAAATGCAATAAATGTTTTCCCGATCGGTCCACGGGAAGCGCAAAGGAAAACAAAACCCCCCAAAAAACATGCCCATGGTAATTTACACTTTTGTGCTCCACTCAGCTTTCATGGACAATTTCGTGCCACCCACCTCCAGCTCCTAAATTACTCAGAATACAGAGCATTATTACACTGAAGGGCATTCAAGGAGGAACCCGCATGGCTGAGAAATGAGGAGAAAATCCAAAACTAGGTGCAATATTCAGACAATTATGGCTCATGGATTTATGACAATGCTCTCCTCCAGTCCCGCAGTCCTAAGAATAAGAATAATATTAGTGTGCCTTTCTGTCATTTCTCAAGGGGAATTGACAGTGTTGGAGGATTTTTTGGCAGTTTTTTTGGGGGTTCAACGTGTCGGCTGACGGTCGGACATGATTTGGTGGTGTGTCAGTGTCAATGTCAATGTCAGTGGTAGGATTTTTATCTGGATCTGCACCGCACAATTAACTCAGGACTCAGCAAACTTATCAACTTACAAAAGATTTCCAAAGCCGCAGAGAATATCTGGATTGGCCTATTCCCGAGAATCCAGGGAACGAACAGAATGGTCTGCTATGTGATATGCGTAATGAGGCGTTAAATCACTTGCTAGTCTAACCCATTACATTACAATTGTATCTCTATTTCCTCTATATAGGTATGAATGAATGGCCCAACTTCTCCGTGTCCCTTCCAATGCGTAACAGATGTTTCGACACACACACAAAGGGAAGTCCAGGCCCATTCAAAGGAGCCACAGTGCTCTCAATACCGATAGACTTATCCTTATCCACCTACCTACCGACTTACATTTCGGATGCAGTCAAATGTGTGTGAGCATTTCTCAATTTCGTTGTATGTATTTTTGTGGGCAAGAGCTGAGCTCCAAGTTTTATTCTCTAAGCTTGAATGGTTTGGCCGAGGACTGCGACTGGAGTGAAATTTGAACCTGTGGATATTATCTGTACATAGATCGGACAGGAAGATTGTGTGCAGTGCAGTGCATTGCATCGTAGGTTAATATGTATACATGTCTACTGTATCTTTTATATAGTGAGCCACATGCACTTGTCTCAAAGTTTTGACTTCCCAAAATTGGGACTCACCACGAACGACGAACAAGTTTCGGTGTGTGGAATGGAAGGCTGGAATTAAATTGTTTCCAAGCACAACACAGTACTCTGTCTGTCTGACTGTACAGCTCGTGGAGGAAAGAAAAAGCTATAGCCAGCAGTCAATACTTTAAAATATTCATGGTCTGTCCATGAGTTTAATTGCATCTAGGAAAGAAACGGAGGACCACAGGGCTTGGAGTCATCTGAACATGGATTTATCTTGTCCTGAAATGAACCAATGCTTCCTTGGCTACTAATATAACGACCACAAAATTCCCAATTCTTTCCAAGTAATGCAAGTTTTGTATGTTTTTGACTTCCTTAAAATAAGTACCTACACAACCGCCTGTGTATGTGGTACATTTTTTTAAGTACATGCATACATACCTTGTTATGATATTGTGGTTTGCTTCACTGCCATTGTGGCAACTGCCAGGCTCACGCACCTACGAAAATAAAATGTAAACTTTTTCGGTTTTTCTGTGAAACTGCTAAGCATTGTAAGTACTTTTATTATTTTACAGAAGCGTGCATGTTTATCCTCTTTCACGTGACCTGCCGATCCAACGATACGTGTTGATACAGTGTGTTGGGCTTGCGGAAGAGCTCAACTTGGTTCAGCATTCTACAATTATTATTATATTTTTATTTTCAAAGTCAGCGTCGACATTCTCGTTATCCGTTTCCAGCCAACAAATATACCGGCTCACGCAGTCATTCTAGGAACAGTAGGAAGGAAATACGATCACGAGCACACACACACACACGAAATCGAGCATTTTGCTGGGAATTCCCGAGTGAAGAAAACCAGATAACCAGATAGCCTAAATTATCCTGACTAATAAGTTACAACTCAGATTTCATGCTCGTATTTTGTTTTCTTTCAACTCCTAATTGCAGTGTCAACATTTTAAAAATTACATTACATTACATTACATCGGATTCGAGTCTAAAAAGTAAAAATAAAAATACGATTGACGAGAGTTCAACCGCAACCGCTGCGCTGGGCGCTAATACTTTTATACATTCGACTCAGAAATTTTCCACTCTTCCCTGCCTTGATGATACGAGAGTCTACAGAGTCTTTATTTAATTTGAAAAAAACAAAGATAGAGTGTAAAGAGGAATTGTTTGGAGACGAGTTGGATACAGAAAGGACAAATTAATAAGATCGATATCATTATCGGCGCCACCATATGCCTTCTCCACACAAACAACAACAAGAACAGCGACATTTATTTTTTATACGGGGCTCGGGTGATGAGTCTCGTCCATGCCATGCCATACCATACCATGCCATGGCTAAAAGATTACAGGGAAAGTGTAGTAGGTAGGATGGGACGCACTATTTGCATTATATAATCATAGCCTGTGAAAACTACTGGGAATACCTTCAGTATTATTTTTTAATGGCAGTTCATAATATAAGGTTGTTGACGCATTAAAAATGTATGTGCATTAATGACTTGTTTACCACAAGGCGATAGGCCCACGAAGATGACATATAGGCGCAAATGAAGAAAGTAATAGGTATAGCAAGTCACTTGATGCTTCAGTATGCATATAGGAAAGTTCTGTATACTGCGCCTATGCCTATATCTACACTTATTTAATTATTATTGTACGCATTTACCTACAAGCTACAATTATATCGTATTTGAACAACAGCTAAAAAACAAATGAGGAAACTTTCCAGCCAATTCTATGTCATTTAACCTCCGTCATCCAACAAGCTGTCACCTCATCTTCTTCTGGCATCTTCAGCCAGATATCGCTCGTATTAGCTTAGGCATCTCTGTAAGTACCTTTAAGAAAGCTATCTGTAATCACAGTGTAAAGTGTACGAACAGTGACAGTAAGATTTGACCCCCAACCCCTGACCTATGTGTATTTCCCTGCTAACTATATACATACCTATAAGATTTAACTCACTGATCTACATATGTGCTTTAGTGTCCGTTATTGGAAAACAATGCTAAAGCTGAATAAAAATGAATAAATACGACATAAATCCCAAGCTATTCAAAACCATGGCTCATTTTGTCCTGGATCCCTTCAAGTCATTAAAGTATGTACCTACATAGAGAATTCTTAATAGGTGTAATTAAATAATAGTGGATGCGTGTTGACATTTCACGGAAATACCGTATTTTTGAAAATCATAATAAAAACATGGACGTATCTATCAGTGACACCGATTAATATAATTGCATCCGCAATTTCCACTTATCAAAGTGGTCATGAGTGCCCTGAGGGTGATTGATGCCTCCCATTTTCTGTTCTGACGGAACACAATGGGACATGAAAATATTATTTGTAGGGACACTGAAGTATTCATGGTGTGTTGATTTTAATGCATTCATATTCTATGGGTAAATAATCCCTTTTGATTGAATTGCACCGCTCTAACGTCAGCTGTAAGCACTTCCTTGAAAAGGACGTAGTATGGCATGGAAATTGGCATGCAGGGTGGTTTTACGCTACGCTACCTGGGACAAAGTTTGAAAGTTTTAATACAGGCAAATTTAATGCGTAGCTGTAGTAGAAAGTTATAAATATCCATTTCAACAGTCGAGTTGTAACATCTTCAGCCTTCTTAAAACAAATAATAATTTGATATTTCAATAATTAGAATTGCATCAAATTCTGCAGTATGGAAATGGCCTACTTCCCGAAGCATCTGAAGAAATTTATATGTACTTAACCGAATAAGTTTTGAAATTACATTTTCTTGGAAATAAATCCCATTACTCGTGCCAAAGGCTCTGCTCTTCTGTCTTCGATCCCCTCCCGTGCAAATCAGGTTAGGAAAGGGCAAAAGGCACTGTAATAGCTATGCAACTAAAGACTGCACACACTGCATTGCATTGGATGGATACCCCTTTGTTTTTCGGCACGTGGACCACCATTACTACTCTCTATGTACACAAGGATTCACAGTTGAGTCAACCAGGCTTATACTTGCTCTATGCTATATTCTCCTTGAGTCCTGTAATTAATTCAATGCACATAGCTTCCAATTTAAAGTTAAAGCCTACCTTCGCTTGCGCCTGTTTTCTTGAATGAACAGAACACTGGTTGTACTTCAGTCCTAACGCTACTATTCATAAATGCATAATGAAAGCGGAAGAGAAAGTTCCCTTGCCAACACACACACACACACACACACACACACACACACACACATTCAGTCCAAAGCTTGTAGAAAGATTCCAGGTCCAGGTTACGTGTTTGTTTTTGCCACATAATCCAGGGATTCCCGTTTTGTAATAATAGTTATTTCATAATCATAAAATCATTTTCAAAACATTCATATTATATGTATGTATGAGTGTCATTAATAGTAAATGGAAGGGTTTTTTCTACAGTCAGTACAGGTAGTGGCATGCTTACGCTGTACAATACAATTTGAAGGTGCCTAAATTCCAGTAAAATCCTTATCTTAGCTTGTACTTTCAATTCACTGGATTGCCTATTGTTTATGAGATTTAAAGAGAAAGGAAAAAGTATTGCAAATCTCAAACTAATGAGGATAAATTCTCTAATTTATAAGAATATCAGAAGATGGCGCCCCGTGTTTTTGGGATCTTTCGTGAAGGAAAGAAAAAGTACTACAGCTTGTTCATCATCTGTGGCTCGTCCACGTGGACTGCATACGGTGATATAATTCGACACCAGCATCAGCGACTCAACTCGGCCTGTACATTATGTATACAGTCATTGATTGCTATCGTAACTCCCACGTAATTACGGATGTAATTTTAGTCTCACAAGCAGGACATGGACAACAATCAAATGCTGATGCTCTGCATATATGTACTTACTAGTTACTACTTACAATTCAGTAATTCCAGTGTTTCATAACGAAAGTAATTATTTCACTTATGTAAAAAAAAGTTATTTAAAGATTGTTTTTAAGAGACAAACAGCAGTGGCAGTGATAGCTACTGTGCTCGTATTTTTATTACTTGCATAATGCCATTACTTAGAACTTGGGTGCGCCTACATCCTTAGTTATTTTAAAGCATTTGATTAACTACCGTGCGTAAGTATAAGCAGATCAATTAGGGACACCACCAATCGCTGCCTAATCATAGGACTGACTTGACTATCACTAGCGATGCTAAATACGTAACTATTCCCATATAGTGAGTGCCATTTGGATGCATACGAACACATAAATGAAGAATCAGTAGGAGTAGGTATCACATAATCAATACAGAAGCTCGTGTAGAGGCATACATTATATCTGCATGAATACACTTAACCTTGAAAGTAGAGAATTATCGTTAATTATTTACTCTTGAACTACAGAAAATATAAAAATAAGAACAAAGTTAAAGCACCTCTCTTTCTTTGTATTGTGTCGTGTGTCATTTCCCTACCTTTACTACCTACCTGTATTGTGCCCTTTAAGATAGGAAGGAATAAAGGAAAAAAAAGTATCCCGCATTTGACAGTTGGTTCTCGACATTTGTTTGTTTTCCTTTGCGACGCCAACACAAATCAAATTGTGAGGTGTTATGCAGAAATCCCATTTAACAGGGGAGTGCGAGTGGAAGGAAAGTTTGAGTTTGCACTATCGACAACTTGGCACTCTCGATCAGTGTCAATGGTGAGATGGGAGCACGATAGGAATTGCATTGACATTGCAACTGCAAAAAATCAAAGCCCAACCCAACAGTCACACCCAAAGGCTTATTTCCAGTGAAAGCACCAGAGCGAGGAGAAAGTGTATAGAGCTTCAAACTGAATTCTAACTGACTTATGAGTACATAGGTACATATATGTATAAGGGATGCGATACACATACAAATAACTTAAAGGCTCATCCACTAGAATAGTGGGTCTCTGTCTCACTAGTCAGTGTGCATACATACTATTGCAATTATTTTATTTTAAATTGTTCAGCTCTATTGTTATCGCCGCTGGTTTAGTAGTAGACACACACATTTAAAATTGAAAGAATAATATTTGTTGGGAATTGAAGTTTGTCTTTGGAATTCCCATTTGCGTGAAGGAATAAAAAAAGTTGAATCCTTCCGGATTTTTTTTTACTGTTGTTATTGTATGTATTCTGTAATGTGCGTACATGTTCGTTCGCCGGGTAACTTTTAGGATTGTGGTATTCCCAGCTGTAACTACTTTGAGTTAAATTGAGATTACTAGTACTAATAGTTGAGGGTTGCACAGGGCAGTTCATAGCTATCTGTACGTACAGACACGCACACCAGGGAAAGTGTGTGCTTTTGCTGTCTCGAGAAGAACTCGTCCAGTCTTCTTTCCTTTCCAGTTCAGTGGAAGTGAGCCTGGGCCGGGTCTGACGTAGGTAGTTTGGTGTGGTCTGGTGCCTGGTGTGTGTTTGTGTGCGTATATATGTGTATGATGCCCTGGAATCAGGAAACTTGGGAAAGTGTTGAAGAAAAAAAGGAGGCTTATAGATGAAACCAACTCATACTAAGCCCATTGAAATTCCGCTTTTTTCTCTCTCTCTCTCTCCCCATGGACTGGATGTTACACGAGAAAAGAAAATGAGAAGGAAGACGAGAGAGAGAGAGAGAGATACGGAAGAGTTAGTTGACCTATATAGTTGGAACCGTTGTCAAGTTCGCCACGTGCCTGTCCTATTTAAGCCCGCCAAGAGTTCTGTACTTACGCAAGTGAGCCAAGTGTTCTACATTCTACATTGAGCTTCGGCTTCATCAAACCCCCGAATGCGTTTCATAAAATGAAAATGTATCAATAATTCCACTACAGACCCATACACACTACTTTTACGAGAATACCTATCTTCACCACTGAGGTACATACCCCCCCGAACAAACACACACACACACACGCTCCACTGGATCAGGATGGATGGAAGCGAGCGAGCGAGCACATGCCAACATATATTTAGTTGCTACGCACTTCACTTGATCTACAATTCCACACTGTCACTATCACTATCTGTAGACTGGGTGAACTATGGAACTATCTCCATAATTACACGCTCCACTCATATATAGGTATATACATATTATGTATACCCTACTACGTAATACATAGTACCTTAGGTACCTAGCCCTATACGCCTATACCGAAGCGGCTTATACTCATAATATCTTGTGTATCAATCATCCTTCATTAATTTCATTTGGAATGCGGTGGGCTGAATGCTCTACTGTATAGTGGTTAGTGTTAGTATTTCTGTTTGCATTAGGAGTCGTAGGAACAATCAATCGTAAAAGAGACGTAGGTAATTACGTAATAGGAGCCACATCATACCTGTGCAGTAGTAATAATACAAAACACAATTAATTCCAACTACAATTTATTATTACAACAACGCAAAAATAGATGAGGCAAAGTAATAGTACCTACTTTGTAGTATCTAGCAATTTCTATAGAAAACTACTAAACAAACAGTAGTGTGTACTATCTGTAACTGCTACTGTACAATGTAGAAATAATATTCTTTTATTCCCAATTGGTTTTCTCAATTCTCGGCATTCCAAGTCAATTTCATTTTATTTCCGGAATGGATATTTCTGTTTGTTTTGTTGTCTGTACAGAGCCGGGATGATGTTGATGGCATGCTGCTGTGCTTAATCCTATTTGGCAACTTGTACTTTGTACTCCATGAGCCTTCTGAGCTCTTTGACAAGATCCAAATATCTGTAAGGATCAATATACTTTTATGATAACTGGGCAATTTATTATGTAATATGAGAGACCGTGGAATGCCGGCGGTGGGGACTTTATAGCTACATAGCTACTGTGCGTATTATAAATGAAATTGGAGTTGGAGTTGGAGTTTGAAGGAATTGTACTGTGTGCCATGTATTTCCGCCTTCCGCATTTCCCGTCCAACATTTGGAACGGGCTAGTCGTACCAAAGTAGTAGTATCAAGTTGTATTGTATTGAATTGCTCACAATCAGAATCCTTATCTTTATTTTCTTTATCAGAAAATATTGCATTGTTTAAAAAAAAATAACAGCTGGGCAAAACTATTGACTCCGATCTGACGCATATATGTAAGTATTTCTCGTTCTGGTTCTGGTTCTGGTTCTGGGCCGGGGCTAAGGCTAAGGCTAAAGAGTTGGAGTACTACATAAGTTTACATCGATGTAGAGAGAAGTTAATGTGATCCATATCCTCGTCCAGTGAGCTCCATTGAATTTGAATTGATGTATTTATTATACTATGGACTCATATATCTGTCCTGTATCATCCTCTATACTTCCTATAGGGAATTTTGTACACATGAGTTAAGTTGACTGCTTCTACGAGTATTTATACTCCAGGATTTTGAGCTCGAGATTTCCTTTATCTGTTGTTCTATGGGATGTTGATGTTGACGTTGACCATAAAAACATCTCTCTATCAGAATTTCATTTGGCAGTTTCCATTTGGAATGTTGTTTGCGCTCCCTTCCCATGCCGGCCCTGTCACTGTCTATACATATACATGTACGCACATCCATGTCAAGAGTCTAGATTGTGCGTAACTAGTCTGTTGTGGCCCTCCTGGTGGAATTTTGATTTGGCCAATAGCCTCTGCATTGAATCTTCCATTTGACCTACTAAACTACTACACTTACGCATCCAGAATTGAACATGTTGACACTAACACTGCCTGACAGAGAAAAGAGAAACATAGCACACATTACGAGTTACATTATGACTCTGGCAATAGAATAAAGCTTCGAGATCGAGTCCGAGTTCCTTTTCCTTTGGCTTCTCTCTCTCTCTCATTCTCTCTGTCTTTTTAGCGGCTCCTCGCCGTCTCCTACCGTCCGCCTTCCTCCAATGCTAAAAGCATCTCATATTCATTTCATTATTGCGTAGAGCGTTGGGAGATGTGATATTTCCACTATTAACAGCCTCCTCAATGCTCCTATCAAAAGCTGTAGGGAGGCACTATAGCTATATATCCGTGGATAGGGGACTAGGCATGCAATTTATTACTCCCTGTTCCAAATATTTAGAATACTTCTAGCTTGTCTACAACACGGAATTCTAAGAACCAGCACATTACTTCTCTACCCCATATAATATCTACGCTGGCAGTCTAGAGTATAATATCCTCCTCTCCCATCGCATCTCCAATCCACACCATTCACTCCACAATAATGTGGATGATGCCGGGCTGAAGAGATGATTATATAAATACGGTGGGATCTTAATGAGCTGTGGATATAAATTGACGAGATAAATGTTTCTTTCTGGCTCCTTTCCCTTCTCCATTTAACGTCAACTTTATGCATACGAACGGATGTACCTAGTCTAAGAGTCAGTTCTAAGTTGTTTTCCCTGCCAATTTATAGCCAAAGGGAATCTTTACTTGCCCTCTATATATACATTTATACATATATACGGGTTTGGCCACCCGCCTATACCTATAGGCCCAAGTATTTATGGTACAGCTAAGACTTGCTTCTCGACTTGACGTAATTACGCTACTATAGGTATAGGCACTATAGTAACAGAGCTGGTAAAATCTCTGCATTCTATTGTCGCTTGTCGGCTCTTATGTCCATAAATTTATAGGAAGAACCATCTGTAAGGCCTGAGTCGAGTTCCAGAGTGTAGGGCAGGGAGAAAATCTCAAAATCTTGGTGAGGTTCACAAATAACTATCCGACACTATAGCACGAGCAGGGCTATAGAGTGTACAGATACATAATAGCTAAGGTAGGTAGGTACTTTGGTCCCAATTTGTTCAGTGTGTGTCTTGCCGTTTGCTAGGAATGATTGTGTAGGTAACATAGGTATATGTATATGAAATGCGTGTGTGCTTCGAATTGGCTATAGGGTATAAAGGAGGGAGAAGGATGGAGGACTGAATCTCAATTAGAAAAAGTAGAGCAAGCATCTCGTAATAATGGCGTCATCAACGCGAGTCGAGAGAGCCGCACTTCCTCTACATGCGTAAAATTGTGTACGAAATTCAGCAAGTGGGAAAGGATAGCACAAGAGATTGGACCCACAACCGGCATACCAAATGTATCAGCCCAAACCAAAGAGACTTGCAAATGTAAACGAGGTTGTCTTCCTTTTCCTTTTCCTCCAACTTAACATTGAACCCTCGATGGCAGTCAGGAAAAGTGCACGAGGCATGGGTTTGGTTTTTTTTTCTTTTTGGAGCAACAAGGACGAGTGTGCTTTAGAGTCCATATGCATGTAAAGGCAATAAATAATATCAAAATATGAGTACCTATGCTATGGAGGTAGCTGTAACTGTATAATAAGCTAGTAGCTGTACTCTACACGTATGTAAAACCTTACCTGATCTCCCTTTGGCATTGCCTAGTTCTAGTTCTATCAGCCAGTAGCTTCAGAGGTTGACATACTACATGATAGATACAGAATACATATCATACTACACACACACACTTACGTGTATTGATAATAGAGCGCAGTTTTTTTATTTAAAGCAAACCTTGATCTCAACTCGAGACTCAAGCAAATATACGTAAAAGTAATAATAAATTTCCTCTCCATGAGCTTCTATATTTGTACGTTTTTTTATACTACTTCTGCCACGACACTTACGCCCATATAAAGATAATTATTACAGTGAAATTGAAACTAAAAACAACTTGGATGCTAGTAATTTGTTATCAGCTGATTCCAGCTAATGTCCGAGCTAGCAAAGGACAAATTTAGTACTATATGAGTTACGTAATAACTAAGCTACCAATAATGTGCCTGTAGCTATACTACTACTACTATTACTGTACACTCTCAACAAATGGAACGATTTTTTTTAATGGTTTTATTTTTATTTTTATTCTGTATCAACTTTATGAGCGTAAAAGAGTGTTCTGTGTACCATTATTATGCCGTCGTAACATTGGCACACACAACCCGTTTCGTCCTTACAACGATCCCTACCGTATGTACTAACTACGGCTAATCCGTGTGAATTTAATTTACAACACAAATAAAAAAAATATTCACATAGATGGGAGCAATTAACTCTGAGGACCATAAATACAGAAAGAACTTGCTCTGTCGTAAGTAAATATGCGACAGTTATATTGTTATTACGCATAGATTTGTGTTGGCTTTAAAACAAAATGGTATAGTAAGAAACCTATACTATATGTACAGATACGATACATACAGGGTCCATTGTGCCTCTTGTCTTGAAACTGAGAATTTGTGTGAGAAATACATATTGGAAAGGGAAAGCTACTGTAAAAAAATATCAAAGGGAATAATATTTGTGTAGTAGAACCAAGCCAAAGTCAGTGGGAGCAATTAAATTCCTTACATTTGCATTTTACTTAAACGGACACGGTATCAACAAAGACAAATTACAACGGTCAACTTCACACATTTTTTTTACAATGGACTGAACTAACTGAGCTTAACCTTTAAAAAAAATTGAGAGTACAAACGCTAGCCTCGTTGTATAAGTATAGCTATAATGCGAATCTCTTTCTTTATACAGACTTGACTGGTCAAAGTATTATTGCATGATTGTCTTTGTCGAACAATAATTCTCCTCATAACTGTTCCTTCGCACTACAATACAATATTAAAATCTACGATGACGCTAATGTTGATGTTGATATTGATACTGCCATTGTGTACAGGTAGATATAATTTCCCTTGGTTTTTGGTTGTTGGATTTAGTTGTGACTGCCTGTCGTGGTGTACTCTGTACCCTCCGTGCTCTATGTAGTAACACAGGGATGACACGTGGATTATCAAGTATGCATTGTTATGACAAGAATAAAGATGTATACGTATGCCCAGAGAGACTCGTGGATCTTCCATAATTTGTGTGGGTAAGCAGTGCATTGCATCGCAATGCAGTGTGCCAGTAGAGGTAATGACGTTTCTTCTATCTGTCGTAGTGTAGTACTAGTTGGTCCTCGAGAGTGAGAAGAAGCGCATATAAAAAAAAGGTTTTCTAGAAATTACGACAAACTTACCAAAATATATTATTTCATTCAAACATTTGTTCCGTTTTTCTTTTTCCTGGTGTCCCTGACACGTGGAACGGATCAACTTTGCCCCTTGCGAGTCCCACTTTCAGCCACTTTATAACGTTTTATCTGGTGTGCGTAAAAGTGAGTGCCTATTCCTTCTCTTTTATGCCCTTTCCTCCTATAATCTTGGAGCTGTTCATGTATAAGCCTCCCTATGCCTTCTGCCTTCTGCGTCTGCCTTCCCTCCACTAAACTAGGTATATATATATGTATATATGTACACGAAACTAACCTTACAGAGTGTGTTAGTTCTGTCCTGTAAGCTAAAACTATCAGGAGAGAAATACATAGAAGAAGGCGAGCTAACCGTGAGCTACAGTGCACTACAGTCACAGTCGACGACAGATACTATTATTATTATTATTACTATATTATTATTATTATTATTACAGTGGGTTTTATACCATCCTATCTCTCTGTGCATGGTATTGACACTGCCTGTATGGCCCTACGCATTGGAACCATAACCATTTTTATGCACGCAGCCCAAACCAAAACCAAACTCTTGTCAGCTATAACTTCCAGTCAAGTCACAATCAGAGAGCCGTATTATAATCATTCCTTCCAACTTAGTTAGTTTCTTTTGGTCTTGGACTTCAATCAGAATCTCTCAATCTCATTTTCAATTATGTATATAGACTGTGTGTGTGTGTGTAGCTACCTATATACATAGGTAGGATGCATATGGCTATAGTTTTTGCAATGCCAATGGTCGTGTCGTAACAGTAAGATTTCCGAGTCCTTACTTTCCAGATAGACATGTAGTAAATTCGAAAATTTGCTTGAATCAAAATATACAGTCAACATTTTATGGCCTCTCAGTCATAAAATAGGAGAAGAGAGAGAGAGCCAAGTCAAGTTACCTAGTTTAGGAAGAAGAAGAAGAAAGAGACGAAAGCGCAAGATTGAGATTGCAAGAGAAGCAAGAAGGCAAAATGACATAATATGAAAGTATGAGGATAAAATCTAGAATCAAATTAAATCTAGAATATCTAAAAACATAATGCCCGCCAATTGTAATGACAATGTCCATAGGGCTCCCAACTATTTTAGTGTGATTTCAGAACTGGGCTTCCGCCGATCAACAACGTTCCAATCGATAAGGAAAAAATAATTTTTGCTGATCAATTATTGTATGATTGGGATCCCTTTGATTCCTTTGTTTAGGACTTATTAACTACAGTGCAGTATCGGTGGGTTGGTGGGTCGGTAGGTATGTGACTAGCTAAGGTCTTTTGTGTAAAGGAAAATTAATAATTCATGTTTAGATTAAAGTAGCTACAATAAAAATGAGTTAATCTGTATGTGTACGAGTGAGTTTATTTGTCATCGTCATTGAGTACAATGGACTAACAATACGGCTCACAGAACCAATAAACTAATAACTCGATAACTCATAATAAAATGGATTGTGGTGACAAGTGTAATGACTTCCACGTGCCCCTATTGCAAACGTGGAGTCAAACTATAAATACCTACGTCTGTACTAGTAATTATTATTGGAAATATTGAAATCTTGAGTGATGTAATCGCAACTATGCTTTCGTCATTCCCTACATGATGCTCTATATCCTTGAGTAACGTAAAAAATATTAAAGTTATCAGTTTAGTCAAGAAATTTTTCATATTATTATGACATTTAATCAACCTATATTTGGTTGATCATGTATGTATGTATGTAATTAAAGGGATTTCCAGAACACTTGGTTCGCGAAATGCCGCTCAGACCATCAAAAGGTCTATT
>JAQFZC010001070.1:0-34875 GCA_034695205.1 Dicyrtoma fusca | reverse complement strand
TTTTCAAAACGGTCAAAACTAGTAAATGACACCTTTTCAAAACGGTCAAAACTAGTAAATGACACTTTTTCAAAACGATCAAAACTAGTAAATAACAGTTTTTCAAAACGGTCAAAACTAGTAAATAACTCAAAACAGTAAAAACTAGTAAATAACACTTTCAAAATAGTCAAAACTAGTAAATAACGCTTTCAAAACAATCAAAACTAGTAAACAACACTTTTTCAAAAGGGCCAAAAAACTAGAAATCACGATTTTCAAAAACATTTAAAACTAAATATATTACCGTTTCGAAAAGGTTAACTATATATCAACTATGGTGCTACAGTCGCATGTCAAACTTGTAATCTGTGCCCCAGTTCTCGATCCTATTTAACATTTTAAATCACATTTGCATCGTAATCGTAATTAGCATATCACCATCAACGGTTCTGGTTCTGGTTCTGGTTCTGCCTTTAATTCCTATGTTTTCCTCGTTCTGTTCTAATTATCTATTAATGTTGACTGTAGTTTTGTGTCTGTGACTAGTGTATCTGTAAATTCAGGCAGTATTACATAGTTTCACTGTCACTTTATTTATTTTGCAGCTTAAACTGCAATCTGCAATAATATTCCGCTTATCAAGAGTGCCTGAGTGACTGCCTAGGTACATTCAACATTGCATAATTAGGTACATTAACTGTGATAGGATTTTCCACGAAGTACGTGTAGCTTTTGTTCCACTTTAACCTACAGTCAACAGTTGACAGTCATAATATAATATAGATACTTACAAGTTAGGTATGTAATTATTTAATTAACAAAAGTGGAGTTTGTCGCACTCATTTAAATTTAAATGCGTTTGCACTTTTACGTAAGTAGGTAGGTACTTTGAGATACATTAGCTGAACAAATTGACCCGACCTTAAAACTTTCAATTTTTCACGAGCTATGTTTTAGTAATGTAATGATGCTAGGGATGGGGGGGGGGCTATGTGCTCTGCCTTTTTGCTTAATGTTAATGAGATAAAAGTGTGTTTGAAAGGACCCTGTTTATTTTATTTAATGCTTACCAACCAGCCCCAGCCGCAGTCGGCAGCCATAATCACATCATTTAGTAATCTTTTTATCTATTTTTAATTCTTAACACAAAATTGAGACTTGAGGCTTGTGTATATTAGTATCAAATCTGCTGGCTGGCTTTTTTGGCTACGCTTTGTTGAACACGCCGAAATGACGGGTATCATCTATGCTGTTTGAAGAATCGATTTTGGGGCAGAATGACACTTACTTGTGTAAAGTTCCTCGATTTTAAAGATTAAGATTAAAACGTTTTTCATAAGTAAATCTCTGATCGATCTTTCGGTCTTCCCGGAAGCTATTTTACGAAAAGTAGATTGTGTAAGACCTACATTTCTCTCTACGAAGTTTATAATTAGGTACATATTAAATACCGGAAATGCTTCAGTTTTGGCGATAGATCGGAGATTTACGCAACTATAGGTAGATTGGTTGGTTGGTTGCCATGGAATAATAGTAAACTGTTCGCCATATGCCTCTGCCTCTACTAAAACAGTGTACGAGATTTTCATGACCCTCGAATAATCCGGGTTTACTGACTGGCACTGATGTTGATCGTGGGAGGTACTAGTATATGTGTGCTCATTGAACTTGGCCTGCTTTGAAATGTTGTAGTAATTTTGCCAAGAATCTACATAATATGCAATACGGCATGCTATAGGTACATAACTAAATGCGACATAAAATCAGTAAATAGTAAATCCAAAGTGTAGAAAATACTCACACTTATACAAAGGGATTTGTAAAACAAAAATTGGAATACAAAATCAAAATGTAGGGATTCAGATCAATAGGAGTCGAATCTATCATAAAAGTAACAGAAAACAAACATACATAATATAGTGTAAATGTGAATGGTACATATAAATTTTAGTGTAATGTACTTGTTCTATTTACAGCAAATACTGTCCTTTTTGTTTAAAAAAATTAACTTTGCCCTGTTAAAGCACACACGAAATCAGCATTCGAATATTTATATTATTCCTGTTATTGAGTGGCATGCCAGGGCAGGGCATTGTTTGTTTGATTAAACTGCGTATTTGACTATTGCTATATATAATTATGCAAATTACTGTACTCAAATACAAAATTAAAAGTAATTTAGTGACCGAATGCAATAAAAATAACACCATAATATTATTATGTACCTACCTACTTAACGTACTTATAAGAAAATTATTACGGAAAAAATAAAAACGACGTAACATATTATTATTAATTTATTATCGTAAATTATTATATGTAGGTAGTCTGTATTCTTGGAGTAAATAAAATACAATCTTTTACTAGTTTTGCTAGTAGGCATAAGTAGGTTCGATTCAATCATTCAATAGTGGCATGAAATAAACTATGAACGTCAAATTGCGACAAAACTAAAGAGTATATCATCACTTTTTTATATTAATTACGTACTACTAATTACTTACCTACGTCTTATTACTCTTATTCATTGTACTTAATGTCTGCCAAAATGTAAATTCTTGTTGGTTAGTTTCCATTTACGCAACAATTAGCTATGAATTCTTAAAAACTACATAATTATATAAAGTGTTTAATTAAGTAGTGTAGATTGAGCAAATTCACCGTTTGCAAGTTGCAAGTTGCAATAATAAAGATGTATCCTGAAAACTACATACTGCTAACAAAATAACAAATAAAACTACCAACAACGAATAAATTGATGATTTTATATTTCAGCGTATACTAAAACTAATTAATAACTATTTCATAGTAATAACTTGACAGCTTATTTGGAAAATCAATATATTGCCATTTGCCATTCAGCAAATACCAAAACTAGCAATAAATGATTAACTAGGCTACAGTACAATAGAGCAGCAAGTATATAACGTGCTGACCAAAAGACAAAATAACCAACTAGAACTCTAAGGTATTAAGGTTACTTACAGCAAATGTGAAAATAATATAAAGCTTTAAAGAGATAAACAACAGTAATAGACAGAGAAGACAGATATTGCAAAATGCAGTAGGAACTATATCGAAATTTACTATTTCGAAAGGCTCGAAAACTCGCATAGAAATAATTTATCTCACTTTCCACTGGAACTGGAAAAACCGAGGAAAGGAAGCCCGCCTGCATGAGCAAAAGCCAAGCTGGGATTTATTTATGAAGATGATGTTCAAGGGATGCTGGTGCAAACATCTCGATGCGTGGCATGATGTGGATCTTCTGTAACGCTGCTCCTGCTCCCATTACTATTATTTCTGCTATAGTCTAGATTGTACAGAGCTTTGCAAGCCATTTCCGCCACCCTTCGCTTCACTTCTTTCGTATTTCTCCCTAAGAAAATATACAAAATAATAAAATAAATAGCGATTTCATAAACATTAGTTGGGAGTTTGGGAGATTGTCAGGCTTTGACTGAGACTTGAGACCGGCAAACAAATATGTAACTACATTATTATTACAATTAATTAACGTGCACGTCGTAAGTACACACAATTCACAATCATTATATTTGTCAGATTCAGATAATTTGCACGGAAGGAAATTACCGTAGGCAGGACCGTAAGTACTATTCTTTGTCGGGAGGTTGACGTAAGCGATGAAAGACTGCACCTTCGTTCCCCGTCTGTGTAAGGAGCAGTGGGTGACATTGAAATTGGGTTCAAGTTTCATCTCATGAAGCAATGAAATGGGATTTTTTGATGCAGCATCCGCCGGTAGTTGTTTCTGATTCTTCTTTGAACGCCCACTGCTGCTACTGTTGCTGCTGGTTGAATTCGAATTCCTATTCTGCTCCGTCTGATTCCGATTAGTCTGTTATTTAAAATTTACAACAAAATTAAGACCACTTTAACCTATTCGAGACTGGGAAACCATGGATAGAAGGCTATAGAAAAGCGCTTTTTTTAGAAATTAACTTTTTCAAAACGGTCAAAATTAGAAATAACATTTTCAAAAGCATTCAAAGCAAGAAATTAACCTTTTTTTAAAAGTTCAATATTAGAAATTAACATTTTCAAAAAGATGTAAAACTAGACATCAGCGTTTTCAAAAGGATGAAAACATTAAACTAATACTTTCAGAAAGCTCAAAAGAAGAAATTTGTACTTTCGAAAAGGCCAAAATTAGAAATTAACACTTTCAAAAAGACGTAAAATATGAAAGTAATACTTTTAAAAACGTCAAAAAAAAAAAGAAATTAACACTTAAAATGATGTAAAACTAGAGTTAGTACTGTTTCGAAAAGGTTAACCTTAAATAACAGGCAATACTTAACAATAACAATACTTACCTAACAATTTTTAGTTTTTAGGAACTCATATATAATCAAATAATCATACCTGTACCAGTACGGTCTGATTGCGAGTCTCACGGGAAGATAGCTGGGTCTGGTTCTGGTTCTGTCTGGATGAAGATCTGCTTGAATATGAATATGATGGAACACGTGCTAATCGAGAAGATCTGGGAATCTGGGATTCGGACTGTAAAGAAGAAGATAAAGTTTCTGACTCAGCTGGACGATACAGAGGCTGGGGTTCCAATAAATAATGTTGGCCATTAAGCCCGGCTTGAGCTGGAGAAGCAGGAAGCGGAACAAGAATCTCTTCCTTAGCGCCTCCGGAAGTGAGACCGAAGCTGAGACCGATGACCAAGGCAGTGCAGAGCAAGCAGATCAAAGACGCCAGAAGAATAGATCGAGACTGGAGGCCACAGCAATTCTTAAAGGGTCCCCAGCAGGGGGAAGTGACAGGATGATTTGGGGCCAGAACACTACTATTCACGCTGCACCGATCATCGAAAGGCATCTGACTTCGTCTCCAATTTCCAAACCCACTTCGTACTCCAGCAATATTCCTTCCGGCCCCGTCCCTCACCGCCTCATTCAGATCCGTTTCCAGCTCCAGCCTTTCCATTTCTACGTTATTCTCCCGGGTATCCATCCGTGCGGATTCCATCGCTGATAATTTCGATGACGATGATTCTTCAAGATCACAGTCAGACCAGTCGTCAGATCGGCAGAGTGCACTCCGGCTCCACACAGACTGTCGCTCAAATTCAAACACGTCCTCAAAACAATCAATTGACAAACCGTCTTCTTTCTCCCTCAACAGTGACGATAATTCTGCGCTCTAGGTAAAATAAAATAAGCACATTTAATAATAATTCATCGATGCACAAGTTGTCAGTGTTGTCACAAAAGAACGGATTTAAAAATGTGGGGCAGTCGAATTCAATAACGGACACAACACAATCACAATCTATGTACTACTTAAATGCCTTCCCATTTGCATTTTGAAGAAACCAAATTTGCTAAATCCGAACCAAAATGAAATTGAAATACATTTTTTACCATTTTATGTTAAGTGTCAACTAACTTATTACTACACGAATGATACACAAACGGGATTTAAATCAAACTACTGTTGACTGGTATTAGCTGCTACTGCCTTTGACCTGTCAACGGCCAACGGGGAAAGACCGGGATTACTTAATTAGTTAAAACTATAGTTACTATTTTTAGAGATTTGGCGACAGTCAAAGTTGAAGGGGATACCAGTCACCGCAGTATAAACAATGTACAAAATGTAGAATGTTCAATCTTCCATTATTTTTTTTAATCGTATCACTTTTTTTAAATGCATCTTTCAACAGTTGACAGTCAAAAGTTGACAGTGAAGTGCAACTCAAAAACCAAAGCAAAGCAAAGACAAAGACGAAAAGACGGCAAATATGTACACAACACAGACCTGAGGGCATTGAAGCCCTATCACGCCAGATTCAGTTTCTTTATGTATGTTGTATGTATTTGGCTTTACGAATCTTGTCGAATAACCTTCAACTTTTAACTGAACTTTAATTACATTATAGTAGGTTACACTGTTAAGTACTGGACTATAATATGTATACAGATGACAGATATTACTAGTTACTAATTAAAGTAGGTAGGTAGGTAATAATATGCTCCAAAAAAACAAAAGTAGAAATATGCACCTTTCATTATCGTCCGGCATTTCTTGCTGCAATTATGTGCAGACAAAACGAAATAATAATAATTACATTTTTCGGTGCTGGTTATATAGGTAATTAATTAGATATTACTTTTCACACATATGGCGAACAAAGTCAAAGCAAGCTTAAGCTTTTTTTGATAACGGGAAGCTTCGGGAGATACATAAAATGGCGGTGCTGTACTGTTGTGAATGTGAATCGCGGGGGGGGGGGCTATGATGCTATTGCTATTGCTATGATTAGAGTTTGAGTTAACTTTATTCAAGCCTCAGACTATTTAATATTAAAAAATACCTACTGCTTTATATATAGTGATATCGTCGGTTGCGAGACAAAATGGCATCCGTATCAAAGTAAAACGCAAAACGGTGCTTATAATTACATGATGTGTGGCTATGGTACTTGTTCCTCGTGTTGCATTATGCAGCATTTTGCTTTTAAATTAGTGATTATTTGAATGTAATTACACAAAATTAAACTAGTTGAGCACCAAGAAGCTAACGTCCCAGTAACATCGACGAAAACGACGCTGTTTAAACAATTGCGGAATGGATAAAGTCAAAAATAATCTTACCCTGATTAGAAATTAGAACTGTCCACTTCGTCTGTCTTCTACAGCATTGTTAGTAGGTACTTATATAGAAATGATATGAGTTAGAATTTATATTGGGCTAAATTGGGACGAAGTTCTTCATGTACCTAGCCATACACTAGCAAAAGGTATGAATAGCTTATTCATAAAGGAAACAATACTTTAATTTTACTCTCGTAGGCACCTAAGCAAGATTGACCTGAACTGATCAACCCAAAGGGAGCTACTGATACTTACGCCGGACCTAGCAACCATGGAACACTTGTAAACTGTAGGGAATAACTGTTGGTAAACTGTAATAGGAAAAAATGTAGTTAACTGAAACTCAGAAAGGTTCCAAATCAGTATGTATATACGCACTTTATTCTGAAAAGAATACAAAGATTTACAAATCAGAGGTACCTATACCCAATTTTGTTCCCACCATTGCACACCCTTGGACTTCCTGATAGTTCCTTCGTAGCTTCGTTGTTATTGAGCACATCTCAGACAAGCAATTAAAGTATCAAATATCTCTTCCAGACTTTATTGTTTCTTAATGTGACAAGGTTTCATCTTACAACACCCCAAAGCTTGCATCTTATTTTATTACGCTGCGATGTGCTGGTCGTGTGAATTCAGAATTCAGAGGTCCATTTTTTAACGACCCAACTTAAGATAAAAAGTGCTGCTACAGATTATGTATGTACATGGAAAAGGGACGTGATGTGATGTAACTGTAAACACCATTTTTGTCTACTGACCAAATTAATGCATTACCCGGCATAAAAACTAGGCTGTCTGTCATTTGAAACTGCAGAAGGAGCGCTGTGTTACTCTATAGAATGATTTATGGTGGAGGGCAAAGGGCAATGGGGAACCTATAGTTACTCAGAAAATTATTGGAGCAAACCCAAGAGTTAAAATCGACACTGGAACGTTAGTAGTAAGTAGTGGCCTAAGAACGATGATGCGAAGGCAGCAATTTTTATGTAAATGCTGTAAGAAATTTAATCCCTAGTTAAATCACGAAATTGCAAAAGGTACAAATTTAATATATAACTTTATACTGACTGTCTTCCATCGATAGAAAATCTATATAGGTATATCATAATATATTTAATGTATTTGCACAAAATCACACTGTGCACATGCTTTACTCATTTATGAAATGAACTTTAATTTATATTAAATCAAGTCTTTGTACAATTCACATGGTATGTATACATAGGTACACTGACCAAAAGTATCCTGAGTGCATTTGAAATACATTTGTAACGCCTTGGAAATGGATTCACTACCTAGTAAGTTTTAATTAGTTCCAAATGCGCTTAAGGTTTACTTTTAACGAGCTGTTTTTAGAATGTACTATGTATAAAAAATATAATTAATATACAAAATGTAATCAATGAGTTAAAACATAACAACTAAATTATGATTATATTATTAACTAAAGGTATTGGTTTATGAGTAACAAATCACAATAGCCTCCGTAAATGCAATTTGTTCGCAAGGGCAAGAACTCGGTGCCCGGTGCTGTTTAAGCACCACACTCACACACATAGTGTGACAAACTAAGAGTAGCTATTTAAGATTACTGACTAACACAATCATTTGCATGTCTAAGTACTTAAATAATAATAAAGTCAACAAATTCAAATATATAATTACAATGAATATTACCTGGCTATCAACTACAGATATTACAGTAAATTCACAACACTCGAATCGAATAACAACGCAACCCAGATATTTTACCTATAACTTAAATTAATCTGCTGACAAAAATACTATATGTAACAAAGCTGGAATAAGGACCGACATCCGAGACGGTAAAAATGATTAGTTCAGTCCGGGAATATATTGGAAATGTTTCTTTTACACTGTAAATATACAATACCTACTTACCTAATCATAAGTAGTATGCATTTACAGAATTATTTACAAAGTCTCTACGACGATTGTATAACTCTATTAGGTATATTATAAATATTGAGATTTTTCTTTCTTCTTAACAATCAAAGTTCAGACTTGCTCTTATTAAATTAACATTAGTTTCTCCAAAACTAAACGGACATTTACGGTACCGTGAATGAGATTATTTAACTTAACTGTATTATATTGTACATTGTATATTTTTTGTTCTTCCCCGCTTAAAGTCACTATTAAGTACTTCAATTTCAAATTACAAAAATACCTTCACAGTTTACACTCATATCTTTCAATCATAACACAAATAAATTTTAAGTACTGAACAACACTAACTACTGTCGTTTAAATTGTCGTCGCTGTAGGCGCGTTAAATAAGTTACAGTAATTTGTTGTAGACCCCTGTACCTTATATTATGTACTAATTTATTTCATATTATATTATTATGCAAAATTCTCTTACAATAGAAACAGCATCGAAAATAAAATAAATTAATATGAAATAAAAACCTACCTACATTAGCCAAGCTACTAGCTACCTTATATAACACATGATTTATGATTATGCAAAGGTCTTGCAATCAGTTGACAATTGAGCAAACCCATGTTTGCTTTGTATATAATACATAAGACGGAAGTAATAGGTTGACTATAACTTCAGTAATATTATTACATAATTATTAATTATATTATAGATCAGAATTTGTCTTTAGGAAATACATATACGGCAATAAATGCGTAAGGCAGCATCACTGTTGGCATTTGTTAGATTAATTAGTTGTAATTCTTCTGTTCCACTTGTGGTCCACAAGTTGTAGGGTCTAAATCTGGGGTACCAGTATAATTGCGGCCATATAAATAATTCGTAGCTAATTCAGCGACCATTCTCTTGGGGTTCTTTTTACCTATACCTGTAGTTAAAAATATCAGTCAGAAATAATTATAATAACAACATTTTAAAATAGTTAAATACCCTCCTAGTTTCCACAATACAACTGCCTACAATAATAAGCATTTTTGTGCCCAATTTAATGAAATTTTATTATTTCTCTCGGCTGAGCTACTGAAAATGCACCACCCCCCACGAATTTTAAGAAGTGCAATTAAAATTAACGCTTTCATTTTAATTTTCAGCCATTATTATCTACCGACGTAACTAAATCAATTTAGTGTAAAAGTATAACAATGGTACGTACCGAAAACAGGACCAAACGTCAGATCTTTATCGTCATGCATAACAGTCAGCGATACACCAAACATTTGAGTGCTTATTGTACAATAATAAAATGTGTACTCTGGGATGACCCTCATGTGTTGGAGCAATGAAATCGCATCCATTTCAGCTACATTTTCAGGTAGAGACTTTTTGTTCTTTGTACGATGAGGAGGATGTGGTGGCTGAATGCTGATCGCTTTCGGATCCGGAAGTGAATTAGAAGATGAAGGTAGGCCTGAAGTAACTATTGAATCATTTAATGGCTTGGGGTTAACTGGAGGTAGTATCGGGGCAATCGTAACAGGAACCTGCAAACACAAAAAGTATGTATAAATTAAAATGAATTTATCCAAAACAGCTTGACTAAAGAATCATCTCCAACTCTGGTTTGGGTACGGTAACTTTCTTTTATGTCAAACTACCGTTACCGCTAATGCTGAATACAAAAAACAATGAAAATATAATTAATTACCGTAGTTGTTTTTTGAGTAGAAGTAGGACGTGCTGACGATGATGTCATAGGTTCGAAATTGGGTACATCCATCGGCTCATCAGGAAAATAGACCGTCATTTTTTCTGTATTATATAAAATACATTGAATAAAGGTTTTGAAAGGTCAATCGAATCGAGTATGTACAGTACTAGTACCTAATTTATTGTTATACTGTCAAGTGTGGGTTTTGCTCGCATAAAAACTGAAAGAAAAATCGGAAATACCTGTTTTTTCTGGATACACATCTTGGAGAACTTTCATATTTGAGTGTAGAGTTGAAAATAGAACAATAAATGCAATTAGGAGCCCAACAATGCACACCCCCAGAATTATGCACCGTTTCCGTTTTTTCACACTTGCAAAAATACGGTCAGCTTCCACTAGTTTTGGCCAATTCTTGTTGGATTGCCCGGATGACGGAAAAAGAATAGACGTCGAGGAATTTGTATCGTCTTCAGGTGCTGACAGATTGGAATCATAGCGAAACATTTTAACTGGTATTTAACACTCAACTCAACGGACTGTCAGTCAAAAGTCAAGAGTCTGACGGTTTCGCTCAAAAATCACAACATTCAACATTCACAATCACAACCATTGACCATGTACTGAAATAAACCACACAAAAATGTAGAATAAGGACGCAATATTAAAATCAAGATTAGGAAACTATGTAGATAACTAATTCCATCACACTTCATCACGATTCACGGTCACGGTCACTCACGCGTCACGTCACAACACCAATTCTTTGTTGTTTCTTTCTGTCATCTGTCTGTCTGACTCTGAAATAAAATCCAAAATAAAAGTTAACCTCATGGTTTTGGAATGAAAGTAAAATTATGAATTATGCCGTTATAAATTTAGTCAAACTACAAGAACCCAAATACCAAGTAATACATACAACGACTGTCTAATTATAAATTAATGAAACTAGTAATAATTAATAATTAAAACAAAGTAATTAAGTCAATAACTTACCCCAATCAACCCCAATTTTGCAAATCCAAATAAATCGGTCTACTTCGCACCACAGATTTCAAACTCGCCGCAAAATCGTAGCTCGCAATCCAGAGACGGGAAGGCTCTCGCTGCCCCTATTTCACGACGCAATAAAAATATTAATTAGATTAAATTAATTACAACTAAATTATTATAAAATTATGATAACTATTATTTAAACGTAAAAAACAGATTATTAGACGATATTAATTTATTTTATTATATTTGTCAAAAAAGAACTTTATTACAAATAAGTCTAGTTTAGTTCACGATTGATCTTTCCGTTTAAGCAGGTAACAGGTAAATTATATTATTATAATTATTGTGTTAAAGAAAGTTCCGGTTCTGTCGAGTGAAGAGGGAGAGGGGAGAGGTAGTTGTTTGTAGAAATTTCTAATTATTAGTGATGATTGATGATACAACAATAAACAATTGATAGTGCATTAAAACAATCACAACAAATAATAATTATCAACCACCATCCGCATCCGCTCTATAACTAGTAAATTAGGAAGGTAGTTAGGTACTAACTACTAACCTTTTTAACTTTTGAATGCCAGTTCAACTTCCCATGCTCCACACGCAACTCGACAGTATCTATGAAGAGTTATTGAATATAATAAACTATTTGTTTTAAATCATTAATGTTTACTGGTATCTCAATTTTAACAACTACCTACTTTAGATTAGACATGCAAAGATGCCAACGGGGTGTAATTTAATCCGACGACAATATTGCCCAGTCAGTGGTTGTGATTAACATCCCTTTGATCTTTGCCAGTTAGTAATTACTATGAATGACTATGAAGAACACAAAGGATGGAACAAAACCAGTTCAGCTTACAAATAGCATGCCTGGCCTGGCTATTGGGGATTGGCATTAGTTAAATTAGTTTAGTAATAAAATTCTCAATTTAGATAAAGTCAGCACGTATGCAGTGTTATATTACTTTAACAGTCCACCCACGCAAAGGTAATAAGCCATGACTTGTAGACAGTACAGTATAGTAATACACTCTACACTGTATACCTGTTTATAATTAAGTATTCTTATTCCGTAACGTTTTGCCTAATTTGAAATTGAAATACCTGGTACATACAATCATTTTTGGTATTGCCATTTTTTTAAGTAGGAAGAAAGTAGACGAAAGCCTTTAGGTTGTAGTTACCTACGAACATTATTCATTTCTCTTTATTTCATTTCAGAAGATTAACAAATTCCAAGTAACAACACAATAATATCTGAAATCTAAATCCAATTTCGTCATCAATAAAATAAAAACAAAAACATGATAAGGAGATGTATATAAAGTATAAAGAAAACTCGATCAGATGTAGGTACTCTAGATTTTATTAGTATAAGCTACAATATTTTGAGTTTTAAATAATTACGCAATATAACACAATTGATTACAATTTATTACAACTAGCTATTTCTTACACACGAGGCCAACATGAAATAACCTACCTACATTTACTTACACATGTGTCATGCATTTACAGCTTTGCTCATTTCATTCATAGCGTCTCTTCACAAATTGCAAAACTACACATTACATTAAAAGTTGACTGTACCGATGAATTATAAAATAATAAAATCAGTGTCCAATATGTTTTTTAACCTAATTTATACTAATTTTCTTCCTCCCAATGCAACTCAGCTTGCAGTGGCTACATACCTAATCATATACTTTAGTAATTTTAGCTCAAGAATACAGAGAGATTAAAAAGGTTTTAAAGATTCAGACCACCAAGGCTGCAAGACATATAATTACTGGACTACAAACACGAAGTTTCGTGAATTATACATTCTCCACAACAAATTACGTGAATATACTACATTCCTACATTTAGTTTTCAAACTGACTGCAAGGAGCTAGATAATGAGAGCTTCTTAATACGGGTAGTTGTGACGCGGTCTATAACCACGGAACCCGGAACCTCCTCTAGGAGAAAATCCACGGCCCCCTGCACCGCCACCTCCCCCTCCTCGTCCTCCTGAGAATCCTCTTGATCCCCATCCACGATTGTTTGAGAAACGAGGCAGCCCGGGGGATTCAGAATTACCCGAGTTAAAATTTCCCCGATTCGATGACTGGCGAGGCGTGAAACTTCCAGGTATGGAGAAATTGCCACCACGATTACCCCCACCTGGAGAAGAACTGAAGCCGCCACCTCCCCTACCTATAGGCGTTCCGTAATTTCCACTTCCTCTAGGCGTTCCGTAATTTCCACTTCCTCTAGGCGTTCCGTAATTTCCACTTCCTCTAGGCGTTCCGTAAGTTCCACTTCCTCTAGGTGCTCCGTAATTTCCATTTCCTCTAGACGTTCCGTAATTTCCACTTCCTCTAGATATTCCTCCGAAATTACCGCTTTCTCGTGCTATTCTCATCGGACCAGAACTGGCTCCACCTGGGCCTCCACGACCAGGTCCTGACCCCCAGCTACCTCTTCCACGGAATCCCAATCCACCAGCTCCTCGGGATTCTGACTCAGCTAAAAAAAAGTATAATCAATTGAAAACAAATTAGTTCTACTCATTAGTTTCATTGCTGTTAAAGAAAACAGAAAACTTTACATTGTCAGCAGTATATATTCATGGATTTCATTGACATACAGAAGGGACGCTTAGCCGGTGGTTGACTGTCTCCATTATCTTCAGCAGCTCTTTTATTTCCCGGTCGAACGTCCGATCCACCATCAGTATCAGTCGCATCAGCACCTTCTTCGAAGGTTTCTTCCTCTTCGTTATATTCCTCGTTTGCCCCCTCTTCCCAACCTGCGTCGTCATTGTAATTGTCACCACCATCACCATAGTTGTTCGAATTTCGGCCATTCCCATCCCAATTATCTCCTCCGGAATTGTCTGATGGGAACTGATTTTTGTACCGTCCATACATTTCTGTGTTCTTGCGGCCCCAAGAGCTGGGATCATTCACTTCCGTGTCATCAGTGGATGCAACGGAGTTAAGACGACACAGATGGGACACAACCTGAACCAATCTATCATCCGTCTCGTTTATAGGAAAGAATCCTTCTGGGTTCTCTGTGGCTCGCACAATAAGATCTTCAATTGCAGGTCGCAAAGCAATCACAGCTGCAGCGTCTTCTGGGTTCATTTTTAGCATTACCCTAAATTAGGAAATAAAAAGTGTAGTTTTAGATTCCTGCATTAATAAAAGCATACCTTTCAAAGGGGGTTCATCCTATTACTTATTTCTTATAGTCGTTTATCTAAATACTTACCAATTATCCAACCTTACGAACGCCTCATTCGCTTTGTAGACAACATCCACTTTCTTGGCACCGAACAATAACATGTGAATAGGGCTAATCATGGTCATTTGCTTGCATGAAACAGCACGCGTTCGTATCTATGAAGTGAAGCAATTTAAAAGGGATCATTAATTTTTATTGCTCCATTTAATTATAATAAGAAGCACGTACAATTTTTAGGATGGGCAGAATATTAATAATTTATTTCACGACATATTTACCTTTTCTCCAAAAACAAAGAATGGGAACGGAAACTTGACTTCAAACTTGGTGCAATTAATGGATGCTTTGTGAATCAACGCAGATTTTGATTCAGTTGTCAAAACCTGGGAAAATGCAAGTTTAAAAATAATTTTTAAGTAATTTAATAAAATCCCGCATGAACGAACAGATGAAATAAAATAAAATAAAAATGATACACACAAGCATCGCTAAAAACAAATATGATGCAAGTAATTTCACAAACCTTCCTCTTGTCCCGGTGGTAGCAAATATTTGGATAAAATCCAACTAAAAGTAATCCAGCGATTACGTCCAGTAACGGGCAATCTTCGTAAAACTTGAAGGCATTTGGAAGCAGCACCTCCTCGGGGAAACCACAGCTGTTCAAAACTTGTAAAAGTTGGTTCTGCGATAAATTAAACGACAAAGATATTAAATGATGCTGAGCCAGAGTTAAACGAGTGCCGAGCGTAGGCTGTACTGAAAATGTATGTAAAATAATTTTGTTTGAAATATTTATTGCACACTTGAAAAGTTAAAAATATTAAAAAATAGTACCTTTGCTTCACCGGTCATTCGCAGAGCCGGAAGTGACAGCATTCTTTGTTGGCAAAATTCAATTTCAGCTTGATCTCCTCGCCGGGCTTTTTGAAAGTTCCATTGCTGAAAAGCATTTAAGACCGCGAAATGATCGGAATGACGATTTGCACCAAATCCACGTTGTGGCCCACTTAATCTTTTCATGTCCACTCCAAGATTAAAAATTTCACTCAAATTCGATGACTGGGCCGCAATGATTGCCAAGGAATCACCACAAGAGAAAATAGTTGACAAAACAATCATTTTTCCAAGCCTGGGATCAATTGGCAACTTTGCTAAAATTTTCCCCAAGGGTGTCAAATCTTTGTTGTCGTCCAAACATTTCAATTCTGAAATTTAAAGTGAGATGGCTTGTTAAGTAAGAAACGCCGTTAACTCATCATTAAAAAGAGAACTATTGCATTTGGTACTAAGTACTTACCAGTTAAGAGAACTTCAGCCTCGATAACAGCATCAATTGGAGGCGGCTCAGGTGCCTTACTCAAAAAATGTCCCACTCCTCCAAGTCTTAGAAGTTTGATTGTCAACGCTATTTCATGGAGCGGAGTTCGGAACATTTCCGGCACCATATTTTCTTCAAGCGCCTCAAATCGTCTCTGTGGTAATTGTAAAACATATTATATTATTACATCTATTACTTTATTTTATTTTTTTATTATAAAATCTATACATACTACATAGGTAGATGCCTGCTAAGAACTGAAGATATTAATAAACCTTTCTACATACAGTAGTTATGTATAAGCCTTAAAAATAAATGAAGTAATGGTAACGCAAAGCTAAAAGCACCACTTTTAGCAGTATTTAATTATGCAACTAATTCCAAATTAAAGAGTACATAACAATAATTATTATAAAAACAAATTACTTACACGACTGCAAAGATGGTAGCAATAACCATCTCGGACACGACCAGCTCGTCCTCGTCGTTGAAATAAATTGGATTTCGAAGCCCAAGACTGAACGTACGTAGTCATGTTGTTATGGGAAGTGAATAATTTCGTCTTTGATTTACACGAGTCGATGACAAAGACCACGTCATCAATAGTTATAGACGTCTCCGCAATGTTCGTGGACAAAATAATCTGGATAAAAAACATTATTTAAAAAATGCATCATTGGATTGTAAGTACAAGTGAAACTTGTTTCTATAAATACAATGGCCCACAGCGACGTTTAGATAGTACGTCTTGCAACTCAACGAATTTACCTTTGTAATATGAGGCGGAACGGGTTCAAACACTCGATGCTGATCTTCTCGGGGTAGTTGCGAATGAAGGGGCAATATACAATAGCTGTCCCCACCTAGAAATAGTGCAGCGAGTAATAAGCAAACGTTTAATATCGAATTTTGAGGGAAGGAATTTACGAAATAACATAACTTTTGCACAATATTAATCACAATCTTACCAAAAATAGGGTGCTCCGACAAAAATCGCATTATTGTAAAGATGTTATTCCAGCCAGGAAGAAATATCAAGACGGATCCACTCACTTGCAAATCACGAATGTATCGTAATAAGGCAGCCAACAATTCGAAATCAATGTCCCTCTCTGACAATTGCTTCATTGTATTTATAGTGGAAGGTGAGTAAGAATTTTCAAGAGGCAAAATATTATAATTTGTGTCATCCATGGTGCCCCCTGCTGCTGCTGCACTCTCTTCGTCAGCATCCTCTCTTTTCTTCTTTTTTCGTTCTCTAAAAAACACAAGTAATAATAATAATCAACAATATTACTGTCACTACGTGCGTGTGTAATATTCAGTAGTCAGTACAAGGGAAATTCCAACATCAGCAAAAGAATATATCACGTATGTAAGTAAAACGGTACCGTATGGATTCAGGTGATGGTTGATAGTGTAACATTTCCACTACATCTTCTAAAAAGCACGTCTCCACCGGGAAAGCCCGTCCTTCAACATTTATAACCGGACATGAATTGAAGTACTGCGTAAATAGCGAATCATCAAACGTGGCTGACATGAGAATCACTCGAAGATCTGGATAGACAGATAACATGTCACGAAGAACAACCAGCAAGAAATCCGTATCACAAGATCTATCGTATTTCCAAGAAAAAGTTAGATTAGTCCTGGTCTTCATAAAACAACAAGAGCATTAATCAAATAAATTACGTGTATTAGGCGTTTTAACCCTTAATTCTAACCTTTCATGAACTTCATCCACAATAACATGAGATACGCCACGGATTCCAGCTTCCAGTTTTCTCAACAGTACTCCTAAACACATTGGAATTCAATGTCATTACCCCAACCGCAACCAAAACCAAATAGTCAAGGCATCAATCACCTTCTGTGTTCTGAGGGTTTTAAAAAACTAAAACCTACATAAGCTGGCAAACGGAGAGATTTTCCTTACCGACAGTACAGAATAAAACGGAGGCATACGGCCGAGGTAGCATCGACTCAAAACGGACGCTGTAACCCACAGTTTGTCCCAAGTCTTCACTTCGTTCGTGAGCCACACGCTCAGCTACAGAAATAGCTGAGATCCGCCGGGGCTGGGTCACAACAATATTACAATTTGCACCTTGTCCTGACAAGATGTAATCGTCCAGTATAAACTGACAAATCTAAGCAATCAAAAATTAATACAAAAATATAAAAAAATCCCAATTTAACTTTAATCGTGACTCAAACGATACAAAAGACGTGATTAGTATTTATAAAAACAATTAGCAAATAAGAAGTGTTTAATAACATAATAACACTAGCAAAAAAAATAACCTGTGTCGTTTTTCCACACCCTGTGTCGCCTTTAATTAAAACAACAGGATACTCACTAACTGCATCCATAATATTATTCTTTTGAGAACAAATGGGCAATTTGCCTCTTGTCACTGCCATTTCTCTGTAGGTTTCGCTTGTTTGTTGAACTTCTTTGAAGGATTCCATGAATTCTTCACTCAGCTGTTCTAGAGAAGTCTGTTGGCAAGCAAAATTTCAAACATTAGAATCAGGGTTCGCTAAAAGCCACTTTTTGGAAAAATAAGTGACAAGCTAACGGCGTGTCCAAAAATGGAAATGAATAGCAAAAATGGCTTTAAATGGTAAGAATTGTACACTTCGCAAAAATACCAATACAGACACTAAGATTGACGTTAATTAGGGGCTACTGAAGGAGTTACTTACTCTTCAGTATTATTTTCACAATAATAGTTTATTAAACACTTGATTCTCAGGTTCTTTTCATCGATCCTATCTTTTAGTCAGAGGTTTTCCTTTACTGGTAATATTTAAGGATTGAATAGCAAAATTAAATTAACATCAAATAAATACAAGCTATTCGATGCATTTGAAGTTCTGCTATATTCTAGCATTCCTAAATTATTAATATTAAGCAGTTCACAAATATTACAGGCAAATCTGATTCCTAGGAACGAAGCTGGAGAAAATCCAAACTAGGTTTGGTTAACCGGTTAACCGGACCTGCGAATCCGGTTTCGCAGGTCCTTTGAACTAAACATAACCAAACGTAGAGAACTGTCACTCTATTTATCCGTTGATAGTCTCACAGCGCAGCGTTGAGTCTTGACTACGTTAGCCGTACAGGAGTTACTTTTCTGTAGTTCGGGCCTTACGAATCAAAGACATGCTTCAATATCACTAACTACGAATTGAGATAACAGGTATAAAATTACGCCAGGTATGGCCATAATGTTATTATAAAATGCTTAATATATTTTTTGAGGACACTAATGTATTGCTGTGCTTAAGATATATATTATACCATTAGGTGAATTTGTTTTTGCTAATTAGGTAACAATGTTTGCTGAACAGATATGCCAGTGATCTTTTCACTTCCAGCCTAGCTCTATCAGCAAACGCTCGTTCGCATAACGGGCACTTAAATCTTGTTGGCTGACTTTCAAGACATCTTTTCAAAGGGCGCCCTAGCCTCCGAATCCTACATCCTTTTTTATAACTATTTCAGGTGCACTAGTAACATTGTCATTGTCACTAACTTGAGACGAATCTCGGAGTTAGCTATATATAATATGTTATAATTAGTAATTATATCTACTGAAATTGGTGATTGCACACTTAAAAAAAGCTGTTAAAAAAGGCAATATTACGACGTTATGACTTCTTGTCTGTATGTCAGTATAAGAACGGGACAAATACTGGATGAGTAATTTTTCCTCAATCGCCTGACAGTAATGTGGTTAAAAGTTGACTGAGAGTTTCAGATTGTCAACGGAAAGTTTTGTGTAAGGACCCAGTACTGAGGTTTCCCTCCTGTAGGTACATATATATAAGTAAATGGAATTTTGAACTGGGTTGCATGATTAGCAGATTCTGAGTTTACTGAATGGGAGAAAAAATTGAAAAGATTTCGCTTGGCACTGCAATTTCAATTTTTACCATTAACTGCCATTTTTTACCATTTGCTTCCAATTTTCTAAATTTTTCTTGGCCATTTATTGCCATATAATGCAATTTTTAACCGTAGCCATTTATGACCAGTTTCGAACCCTGATTAGAATTTAGCATCATTCTAACTAGCAGGTCCAAGTACAAAAATCTTGAAAGATTATTAATTAACAGGTTAATTAATGGAAATATTAGTCATCAAAGCACTCACCGACGCCATATGGCCTTCGTCAATATTACAAGCAGTCCAAGGATTCCAGTTAGGAACAGGAGGTGACCAAGAAACAATTCCACCTTTTCCTCCACGATCCTCCCCTTCATATTTCATCGAAATTCCCTTTTTCGCATCTTCCAGTAATGGAACTACATTGCTGTCAGCATCTTCGCCATTTCCAGCTTCATCCCCACCTTCACTTTGTTGCTGCTCAGAATTGTTTCGCTCCTGTAAAAGTAAATAAATGCAAACCATCATTCTATTTAAAAGCCAGTCGAGTTCGTCACCTTTAATCATTAACGTACATACTACTTCTTCTATTCCTCATCTTCAAAAATTCAGGAGCTGTCTAAACGACAAATATTCGTACGCATCGACTGAGTGCATCTCAAAGCCGTACAGCGCAAATATAAAGGAGAGTCGCAATCAAGCGGTTGTGCAGATGTAACTCTGAAATACGGTGTAGCCGTTTGCAAGCATTTACTTAGCTTGCAATATTGCCAACAATGCATCTGTTATCGGCAACCGACCTTGTCTGTTGGGAAAGCAATGTCCAGGGATCGTAAAGTGAGGGCATTGATGCTAATACCCTAATTAGACTTAAACCCCCACGTAAGAGGTGTTCTTACGCTGGAATTTTTGGAGCCCTAGAGGCTTAAAAATTCGAAGAGTTTTTAGCATTACGAAGTAACAAATACAGAACGAAAATCTATTTTAACAGCATGCCTGGTAAGCTTGTGGTTCCACTGATGGTGGCGTAATTTCCAAATCATTCAAGAGATTGCGAACTTCTGACATAGCCTCGGGATTTATACGGGTTGAGAAAGGAGAAATTTCATTCGTATTCTTTGCCAACTTGATAGATCCACTAAATGCTTCGATGACACCCAAATGGTAAAGTTGCCGCACAAGTGATAGAGCACAACTTTTGGAAGCACTCTGCTTATTTGATCCTGTTTCTCGGGCATGAATAGCTGCAATAATAGTTTTTAATTTGAACGAATACATGTCTAGTACTAGTTATAGATGCATAACATGAAATATTGAAACTTTTAAGAACTTACGTCTTCCCAACTCTTTCACATAGAATGACAACTCAGCTTGAAAATTCCTACAGAAATTTATCGCAAATTATTAAAAAGCAAACACAGAGCTATGCTTAAGATAATTTAGAAAAATCTATACAATAATTGGCTAGTATATAGTGTGTTTTGTATTTTTCTAGCTATAGCTATGTATCAACGAAAAATACCTAACAAAACAACAAGGAAAATTCCCCAAAATACATGTAAACTGACTAGCAGCTACATATTTTAGTGTTTGATTTTGAATATTGAATTCACATTCCATTCACACAGGTATTCATACATCTGAGTTCTGGGATTTCAAATAAAAATATTCTCTGAACAAGCTAACGGGCCACTAATACTGGTATTCTTGAATGTTTCACTTGCTAGCTTGCTAATACTTCTTGATTTACGCCCAGTATATAGTACCGATTCTAGGCTTATCGCAAAATTAAATTAATTAATATTATAAATTTTCTAATACATATACATACTAATAATTGCCTTAAATATCTCCTTACCTTTAGATACAGTCAACTGTCCGAATCACGGATATTATTTGGCCCGTCAACTTGTTCAGTAAGTCATACAGTAAACCCACACAGGAACCAGATCGACCGTGTCAACAAGTCAGTGCAACGCTGTAACCTTTAATTTTAATATTTTCTATTATTTCTATCAAGTACAATGCCACGCCATTTCCTTTAAAGGGCGTTTCAAGATACTATGATATACTGAAATACTTTCGAAAATGCGTTTTTCTGCTCTTAAAAATTCTCTTGAAAACACGGTCGATCCACTCCGCTGGAGGTTAAAATAGTAGAAAAATAATATTTGTTTGTTCAAATTCCAATTTTCATTAACACTGCACGAGTAAATAAAAGTTGCCGTTTGAACAAAACTGAGTACGTATGTATAACTTACATTCTACAATCAAATCAAACAACGCTCAAATTTCAGTTTGACAGTCGGTTTATAAGAGCTTTTTTGCCCCAAATCCAAGCACTAGGCGAAAACTATGCAAATTCTCTTGGAAAACATGTAATAAACATTTACTAATGTTGAAAAAAAGCAACAGCGAATTGAAGCCTCTGTAGTGAAATAAATGTTTGTCACATGATCTCCAAATTTCGATCAATTTTTTGTTCACCCGGTTCTTAAAAATGGAAACAACCGACATGCCAAGTGCTTGACAACTTATAATCCGGAAAAATTACAGATCAGAAAAATTTCAAGTAGAATATTCATGATTATATTCCAAGTGAAATGTTTCCTGACCATACGACTCAATCATATAATAAGAACTTTTATTTTAACAGCAAATGAAGTAGAGGGAGAAACCTGGAGTGATCTGGCCCTATAGCGGAGTATCTGTACTCCGAAGGGATCTTATTTATCTGGAGATACTGGTGCAGACGTGATTTGGCGTTTTCAATCGTCCAGTTGCCATGAATTTGTGCATTCACGTCCAAATCTTCTGCTTCTGCTACCTTCTTCGCATCTTCTTCAAAATTACGGAATTTTCCGCCGGCAGGTCTACATATTTTTATAAATTATAGATCTATCACTCGCAGTCGTATTGCAAAAAATTTAATTAAGAAAATATTTCCAAACTCTACAAAAGAAAAAGTTATTCAATTTATTCGTGGTTCATACTGAAAAGCACGGCCCATATCCCTTGGTCCCATTCCACCTTGGAACACTGGTCGAGCCTGGAAATTCATTAACGGCTTCAGCTCCGAAGGTCCCGACGATGGAGTAAAAGCCAGTGCCTAAGTTACAACATAACATTTTAGTATTAGGTATGACAACCAAAGAAAATTTGATTATACTGAATAAAGTCAAAGTCAAAATCAAAATCAAAATGCGTCTCAAAATTAACCGTACCTTTATTTTTAATTTCCATGTGATTTAAAAAAAAACTTACCGTGTTGGGAACTTCATCCGGTTGCATGGCTTGTGTCCGGATAAGAAATTGAAGGAAATCCTTGGCAGCATTGGTCTGTGCATCCTTTTTGTTCGTAGAGTTTCCAACGGCTTTATAGTGGTATCCATCCACGCTCAACTCACATAAAAATCGTAGATTTGGCTGTCTCCCTAAATAATTGAAATTCAAACAGAACACAATATATTAAATTACCTAAGTAACTAAATCAAATCAATATCACAGTAATATTAAAACTTTCTATTCCAGTATCCGCTAAAAAATCATATAACGTTCTAAATTTCAGAACAGACTTACCAACTTGACGAATTTCATATTGAGGAACAACTTTTTGCTTCCCCAGCCAGGAGTACAAAATTTGCTTTGCTTCACTCTCCGAAATACCTTGCTCGTACTTGCTCATACTTATTTGTTCGTACTGAATTCCACTTCCACTTAATCAATCAATACACATATATCGTTCCTGAAAAGCACAAAAAGTACACATGTTACTATAATTTATTACAATCTATAGTGCACATTAAGAGTGAAATGTGCAAGCTTCACAATCAGCATCTCTTGATTTGACTTGCTGAAACGTTTGACTACATACACCAAATAAAATAAACCTTAAAACCTTCTTCAACAATTTTATAAACCTTTAATCTCTCCTTAAAACTCAATCTGAACCCATGAAAATTAATCCGGGGTGTCAATCGCCGAATTCTCTAGCAAACTGGATATGCATTATGCATCATTCGAGCATTCCCCAGTTCCCTGGCTTTTAGGTCTTTGAGTAGGCCGGTGCGCGTTGGTTTGGTTTTGGTACTACTAATACTACATAACACTAACTTTATAAAGTAAAATGTATTATCACTCTTTTATTTATTAACGGTTAAAAGTATTAAAAGTAGCGAAAATGAATCGGCCTCTGGGATTTAACTGCCTGCATCCTACCTACTACCGCTATTGCTTGCTCCACGATCAACATTTCGTATACAGGTAAATAAAAACCACCCTTCACCCTTTTTAACCCGGATAATAAAATAAATATCTAAATCTTTGAAATTACACTTCGAATTTTTAAAGTTCATAATTTCCTTTTTTCACATACATAGGAGCAGAAACGAAAAAACTTGGACAATGCAACAACTGAAAATAGATGAAAACACTAGAGCAATGAAAGCAAGCTACGAAAAAGGTTTTGTTAGCAGATCTTTTTAACTATCTATTAAATGCCTGTACGTGCTAAAAATATTCAACAAAAAATAATGTAAAAAATGTTGTTTCTTCTATCTCAATATATTAAAGTAGACGGCAACGCCAGAGACTCCTTAAAATCGCAAATGAACCGACTTGAAAAGAAATTCAATTTTCTAAAACGTCTCCATTATTACTACGATATTTTTTTACACCGACCCGTGCTAATATCAAAAAATCAAAATCAATTAGCATTCAACAAAAACCAAAATCGTAAATCTGCTCCAAATCGTGATCACGATTTTAACATCGAGACTCTATACGCTCGGACGCTGGCGGTAACAAAACACAACACTACGGAAAGTTTTCTTGATAAGCAGGAAATGGCTTGTAAGAACACACGACCGAAATCGAAGGAAAGCAAACGAAAAAGTCGAAGCCGCCACTGTAAACACCGTGTGGACAACTTCACCGAAACTTCCTACACGCCAGGAGAAACATTAACTCTTTTCAAAGAATTAGAGCAAATTGAACAAAACATAGTAAAGGACGAGAATAAAGTAACAACGGCTAGTAATAAATCTAGAAGTTCTACGAATTTTAATTCACACCATTCAACAATGAAACCTCATGACTCATCCTGCCGATTAAACCAAAATCGTCGTAGAAGCCGAAGTCGAAGCCGAAGCCGAAGTATAACAAGTCGAACCCAATGCAATGGTGTCCAAAAGAAAACCGTTAAAAATTTACATCACACTGGAGATTATTTTAACGACGGGATTAGTATCAGTAGAAATAACAGTCAACCTAATCTAAATTATGATCAAAATTCTGCGCACGATGAATCAATCGCAGCGATTTTCGCACCCGTGAGTGTTTCGTACATTCAAGGTTACCATAATACTTGCAATTATGAACCAAAAAAACACTTGCATCGATTTTCGGAACAACTACTTGAGCAGCCAGAAATCCTTAAATGTTCCACAGAAAATAAGAAACGGAGACGAAAGCAGCTTCAAATCATCCAAGAAAAATTAAAAGTAGAACAACACAGAACAGATTTGGAATACCATCCGTATTTAGATCAAGACTGGCTCGTTGTGAAAAAAGAACTGCAAGAGTACCGAAGGAAATTAATTACAGTTCAAAGAACGATTCAATACAAATACGATGGAGCTATTACTATTCAGCAAAGCTTAGTACGCTCTTTGCACCACAGACAACTGGAGGATTCCCTTCAAGAAACTTCTGAATTTATTCAACGACTCACTAGCAATCAATCCAAGCCACATCACACACCAGCGGATAAACTAGATCTCTGTAATAGTAACAACAATAATGATTGTGCATTTAAAGAATATTCTGAGAGTCAACCCACAACCTCCACAAATGAATTAAACCCAGCCATCACCCGCACCCACCATAAACACACTGACAACAATAGCTATTCAAATTCAACAAAACAAATTAAAAATGAGGCTAAACGTACCGCAATCGCTGCAGCTAAACTCCCAGTACCACTACCAGTACCAGTAATGGATACCGAAAACTGTCGAAAAATCCACCGAATGACATTTCGAAAAAATAAAAACCATGGCAAATTAAACAAAACACCACAAACCACCTACGAGAAGTTGTTCGCCACAATGTATAGCAGTTCCGAAAACTTGGACCAACGATTCAAACGGGAAAACAATTACTCACAGTCGAGAGCCCCTTCAAGAAGACCTAGACGTAACAACAGAAACAATCTTTCCCAAATTTTTAAACTGACATTTCTAAGGCGTCGTTACTGCAGTTTACGTAGGTCATTGCGCTATCATCTCATCTCTCAGAATAAATATAAAAAGAAGAGACCCCCCTCACATCTCCAGCGGAAAACCTATGCTACTTCATTTCCATTTCCAAGAACGCTAACAGTAATCTAATTCATTACAAATTACAATTACAACTTACAACCCACCCTTGTCAATTTTATGCCTTCACGATTTAAGCCACTAAATAAAAACACAAACTATATTTCGTAGTGCAGTATATAGCCTAGTGCAGTAACTACCTAATTTTAATTAAATCTAAATCATTAATTAAAAATTCATACCCTTTTCCACAAATTCCAGAATCCAGAAATCCAGATTATGACTATGACGTTTCACACTTCACACCAAAAAGATAGCAAAGTTGCTTTGCCAACTTTCTTCCGCAAGCTGCAAATACACAATTTCAACTGACGGTGTTTTATCGTTTTCTGATCTTGAGGTTTTACTTTGCAAATCACTTGTGATTATGATCGATGTGCCGTCCGATAGGATAATAAATTATAACAATAAAATAATATAACAATAACGATTCAATAAATTTAATTCAATTTAATTCAAGAAGCGCAAACCGCATGGAAGATGCGCTTCGTTCACTCCACTGCACTGGCCTGGCAGCTCTGGCTTCATCAATAATAATTTGAAAATTGCCGTAGCAATGCAATAGCGGCAGCGGCTACATCAGGCAAGGCGCCTTGCAAATATGACATTATACAATGCGAGGCCAACTGAATCGTTTTTTAAAAAAAGCAAAAAATGTATTTAAAACATGTTTACGTCAAGGCAAATCGTGACAGTTGACAGTAACATTTTGAAGAGCTGTGCAACAAAATAATATTTATTACACTTTTCAAAACGGTCTAAACATCATAATCATAATCATAATATTAACCCTTCCAAAAGGTGTGTAGAAAATGCCATCCAGTGATCCAGGTAGGTAATTATAATATTATATTGTAGAGAGTTTCTAAAAACTTTTATAGCCATATTTGGAAGGCCTAATACATATATTAATAATACTAATGGTAGCAATAAAATATAATAATTTTATTATTTAAAAAACCCGATTTGAGTTCAAGCCAAACTGTCATTCTCAATTGTCTATTGTCCAACTGTCAAAGCTGTCAAACTAAGAAACATGAGGCAGAATTAAACATAGCGTCTCTTCTCTCTTACTTAAATAAGTAAGTAATAATTTATTACTTAATTTATTTATTAATTTATTGTTTTGCCTAGTTGTAATAAGTGCCTTCCTAATACACTAATAATTAATAATAATTTATTGTCAATGTAAGCTTGCATGTACTTAAGTAATACTAATTACAAATCTGAAATGAATAAGGCATTGATAGTGATTTTACGGAATAGGTCGCATTCGCATTTTGCATAGTAAAAAGAGGCCAGAGGCGTATAGACAGACAATAATGAAATTAAATCCATTATCGATTATCCCGATTTTCCATTGCCAACCAGCGACAATCACACAATTGAACATTGAAAAGACGGCCGCATTTTATTGTTCATTAATCATTATCATAATATCATTATATTAAATCACAAATTAATTTAATGTATGTTTTTTAACACAGCATATAAGTATACCTACTTAACTAACTACCAAAATATGAATAGGTAGGTACTTTTTTTTATACCATCGCATCATTTTTTATTACACTTTGTAAGTACTGCTATAATAGGACAATACATAATAGTATTTTTGCCTTTTTACCACACATAATACATGGTATTTAAGCCTTAAATTAAATCACTCTTTAATCTCACAAACTCACTAAAAATCCGACCCGGGCAAATAATCCACGCGGCCAGGGCATTAGGACGGATTATTATTTGTCATTGTATTGTCAATCAAGAGTTTTTTAGTTAAGAAGTGTAGACTGCACCGACTGATGATGATGACACTGATGACAGACAGTTGACAGGTTGACCATACGGCACACTCCACGCATTAAATCCACATGCCGTGTGGGCTTGGAAGTTTACCAATACAACCAAGGTACAGAGAAATGTCTGTTCCTGTTGTTGGGGGGGGGGGGGGGCAAAAAATATATTTTTACTAGTTTTTTCTACGTACATGGTGTAGCCAGGTGTAGTTATAGTTACATAAAAATAGCATACAAATGATCGTCTGTTGGATCTGGAGATTCTGGATGGATCTCTCTGGGCTTTTAAAAAGTTATGTAATTTCTATTAGTAGCAATGAAACGCACAAACGCAGGTGTGTGAGCTATGGGCCTTCGTATCGTGACTGTAACAGCAGGTATCTCATCTCTGTCATCTCATCTGTAGTAATTCTCTAACCTGTTTTAGTTTTTAATCTTCCTTTTCCGTGTAAATTAGATTTTTTACTACTCTATACTATAGTTTTATTTGACTGTGAATCTGCGAGCTACGAGCGGTGAGATTTCCTTGAAGTAATAAATTATTTATAGGCTGGAAAGTTGCCTAATAAACCTACTTAAATGTTTATGACAAGTTTAGTGGAAATCAATTTTTGTTTCTCAGAATAAGCACTTAATTCCAGTTTGTTAACAAGCTGACAGTGGTAGGTACCCTGATAGTTTTAATTATACCAACATCAACATAACATTAGGTAAGATAAATACCAGTTCTCGTTTACAAATTACAATTCTTGGGAACGAGGGGTTTGAAGTTGAGATGTATTTGTGTCTGTTTAATGTTAAACCTTTTCTATTCGAAGTCTAATTCGTTTCTCAGACGTTCAAATTGAAATACAAACAGACTCGTATAATCTGTCATCTGTTCTGTAGAGGAGGAGGAGATCGAGATTCGAGACTGATTTCCCTGTCTGTACTACTATGAGCCAGTTGAGTCATAAAAGATCTTCGTCAGTTCCAAATCGGTCACGGACGTGGTACGGCTGCAAATTGTGTCACATGCGATTTTTCGAAAATCAGTCCAGTCTGGAACTTCATCAACTGAATGACCATGGACACAAAGAATCTCTGTCAGTAACAACAAGAACAGCAACAGCAGTACTACCCGAAGTTGAAGTTCCCATCATGGACAAGATTCCTTCAGAAATTAGCGAGTAAGATCGATTTTTTTTTATCGTCATTCATCATCATTTTTAATAACTTCTTATTGTGTTGCCCGTTGTAGTTGTTGTTGGTGGTAGTTAATTCACATTGCATTGTGTAAGTATTTTAAAGAGATGTTTTTAATTGTTTGAGTAGTTGGTTTCTTAATGTGTAAACTAAAAAAAGACCGTAGGTTCTACGCCATCTGCGATGTAACAATAATTTTTTATGTTCTCATTCACTCGCTCACATTGAATTGTTGATTGTAGTTTAGAGATTCATTTAAATGCCACTAACATTGAGACTGTGAAGGAGGACGTGTAGCATTGGCAGTTTGCGCCTGTGTATTGTGATTGTGGGGCTTGAACTGTAGTTGTGTTTCCTGTAATAATTATTTTAATAATTATTTTAATCTGAAACAGGAAGACTGATCGCGGTCGTGATCGTGAGTGTGATTCTACTCAAAAGAAGAATACTGACTATTCTGGCTCAATCAATACTGAACTGACTGAAGTATTTAATCATATGTCGTTCCCATCCTGCTGTTGGGGGAAGTGGTTAGATGAAAATAAAAAATTATTTAAGGAGTTTGTTGCTGATGCTCAGAAAGGAACGGAAATCAATTCCCTGGAGCAGGAAACGGAAACTGACCACGGGTAATACATTTAACTGGCTATTTAGTAGATGTTAGTGATTCATGATTCAACAAAAATGATGGTAAAGCAATTTTTTCTGTCGTACTTATGCAGATTCTGTGTTTTCTATTGTAGATCTCTGGTCTTCGATTTTGTACCAGATTACACATCATCCGACTTTTCGTACCCATCATCTGTTCGAGTGGAACTGGATCAGAATGGAAATCGGGAAAGGTGTAGATGTTTACAAAAAGAAAAAGAAGCCACTGTTAATGAAAATAGAAGCATCTCCGTTACAACACCTTCAGTCTGCATTGATGACGAGAACAATGGGAATAATTTAGAGCAGGCTCACACTTTACTAACCATCTCGGAGGGTGATAACGAAGATGTGAACGTGGTTGTGACCCACGGAACCGAAATCACGCCAAGTAGCGAAGAAATTGCGAGACCTGTTGAGCCTTCAGAGATTCAGATCGATGAACACATTGACTCGGTAGAGTCAGAGATACTTATGACTGAAAATGAAAATCCAAGTAATTCTGAAGAATGCATCGAAACTATGAACACTCAGGATGAAAATACTGTCACTGATTCCGACGCCTTAAATATGACTTTTGATTTTCAAGTAAGCGAGCATACAAACTCCGACACTGAAAGTGAAGACGGTATCCAAATTAGTTCCGTGTTTTCCTTAGCGGAAAGCGGCATCGCTGTTCCTCCGAAGTACTTTACTCTGCCGGAAATAATTAGTATGTCCAAAGAGCTCGAGAAAGGTCATCAATGTCACTATGAATGTGGTGTGTGTAAAAAGATTTGCAAATCTAAGGCAGCTTTCGACTTTCACATTCCAGTTCATTCCATCGGTCAACGCTTCAAGTGTCAACTCTGTTGTTCAGGATACACTCAGACACATAATTTGAAGCATCATATGCGAAAGCAACATGGAATTCAGACTGCTTCTACTTCGCGTAGCACTGAAGTTGTTGCCGGTGAAGAAGTTTTGGAAAATATCAGTGTTAGTAACCCAGAGCAACAACAGCAAGAACAAGAATTAAACTCTAGAACCGAAACGCAGCGACGAGTCTCTCCAAGGAAAGTTAAACTTGTCTCACTGAATGACGGTGATAAGGATAGAACGAGAGCTCCCAAGCAGTTAAAGAGTTGTTAGCTTCTGATGGCATCTTCAAGTACAAACACGATCCAGAAACTGACTGAGAAATTACCAGAATTACCTAATGTCAATCTTAATATAGTAAACAGTATCTCAAACAATGCAATGGCCGCATTCGACGTGTTGAAATTAGATTATATTCTTAAATATTTTGATCCACGGTGCGGTGTTGTGATCGTTTGTAGTCGGAATTTCAAAATATTGAACTTCACTTTTATAGTAGTTGTGAGTGTGTGGCAGGTAGAACGTTGATTAATTTTAAATTGTTGAATTCTTGATCTTTCTTACCGTTAGTATTGATGCTAGTATAATAATAACTATGTATTGTTAAAGCTATTAGAATATATTCTACGTGGGGAAGAAAGTATTATGCATGCAGGACATATCATACCAGGACCTTAGTACATACAAGTTGTAATCTTCGCAGTTGCAGTTTGTAGTAATACTGGCACCCTTTGCGACATGAAAAAGTCTAGTTTTTTGGAATTTTGAACTCTACTAATACCCGGTATAATACTATTGGTGCTTCCTATAATACTATCTATATATTTTAGGTTATAGGAAATTAGAATAATTATATTAGGTGACACGTAAAATATTTTGCTATTGTTATGAATTTACTTAAGTTTATTTGTACAAAGATTAGAATATTAGCTTTATTTACTTAAATGAATGTGTGCCTTGTCAGTTAATTAAATACTAAGTCATTGTAGCGTGTGATCTCTTGAGGGATTTGTATGAGTTCGTCGTACTTCTGGAGATTAGTATGGAATTTTCATAATACCTAGGTATGTGCTTCTAATTCTAATTCTTTACGGTCACAAACATTACTTTATCAATTGTAACTGACAATGAGCCCTTTTGGAATAAATATATGAGGGATTTTATATATACTTACGGAGAATAATTAATACCGTGTGCTCTAAAAATAAAAATAAAAAGTTTTACTTACGTTTTACGTTTTACTGCCGTTAAGTGCTCTAATTTGCTAATAATTTCATCATCCGGGTAATAATAAATCATTAAATCATCTAAAAGAGTTGGCGATGGCTGGTTCATATGGTCCATTCCATTCTGCTTGACCAGATTCTCGATTAGCAATAATTTATTTTTTAAGTTGCATTATCTCATGTGCCCTTCAGGAAATGCAAATCATGCACTCAAAACAAGGAAATAAAATAATAAAATAATTACCTCGCTTAGGCACTTACTTTACCTTCTTACAGTCCCATTTACATACTATTTACCATTTTGGCCATCCGTTGCCTGTACTCTATAGCGAACAAATACAGTGTTCACTTTACCCCATTTCCACGTCACTGTCCGATCCAAAGCATAAACCGAATTATGGACACCACACCACATGCCCCGGGTATTTGGCTTTTTATGGTCTCATGGTCTCTCTTGCACGTTCAGTTATGTCTATGTATTTATTACAAGTTTTAATTTATTCATTCATTGATAAAATTGTAATCGCTGTGCGGCTGGTGACCAAAGCAAAGGGTAAAATACTATTATTGTAGAACATTATAATTGCGGAGGCGTTTTGGCAATCAAAGTCGGAATAGAAGATTACCTACGTCATGGATCGTGATCGTAAATCGATCAACGACAGCTATACAATATACTAAAGATGTTTTGCAAATGACTGTAGGCTAGACTTAAAAAATATATTGATCCACATAAGTATTACTGGCAAAACTGGCAATCAAATTACGATTTGGTAATACAAATTAGTCAAAATCATAGTGGAAAGCGTGGAAATCAAATAAAAATAAATAGCATACTGAAAAAACCGAAAACGCGCTCCTAGGGTAAGATAGAAGATAGTACGGATAAAATATATAAGCTTTATCGGATGTTCGATACTCTCTAATAGTACTCTACTACAAAATTGGTTCCTTTATAATCTGTAAGCATAACATACGGACTACGATTTACGAATCATTCACAGAACACCATCAATGGAGGTGTGCAACATGAATCAGCCATCATCCAAGTACATTATACACATGTTTGTGAAAGTAAACTGTTAATTTATTAATAATCTTTCTCGTCTGATAAGGCCGCCGAAATCGAAGCTTCTAGAATAAATATTTACATTTTGATATATATATATATAAGTATATGCATATGATTATACTAGCTGATATTTTTACAATCTCGAATCTCGAATCTCGGATGTAAGTAAATCTCACGAAGCCCATCTTCGGTTGAATCGGTGTCATAACGGATCCTATAAAGTACATATACGCTTTTTACTTTTTTTTTCTTTTTTTTACTTCCTTTCTCATACACCCGGGCATCTGTAACTGTTCCGCTGTACCTTCACAAAGAATAAAATGAAATCAAGGGCAAAATTATATTTTAGTTGATCGGAAAGTGGGACTGAGTAAAGACTATATAACAAAATAAGCACAAAAAAGTGAGATGGACGATAATAAGTCCACAGTAGTAGTAGTGGGAACGGGCACTGCCATCACCATGGCGGAGGCAGCCAAAAAAAAGGTCGAGCCTTGGGAAGATTCAATTTTTTTCCGGGAATTTGAAGGACCACCACTGACCCCTTGCAAGAGATTTATGGCCTCGAGGCCCAAATTTATTCCCTCGTACACCTCCGGAGCCATGACGGAGAAGCCAGCAAAGCCCTGTGACCGACCCTGCATCCGTAAAGTATTTCGACCCCTTGGGGTCCTTGCCAAATGTTTCGGTCTCTTTCCCTGCTACGACCTCAACTTTGTGGAGAAGTTGAATGACAAGGGGGTCAAGTGGGTTCACATTGCGGACTACTGCTACACCGCCCTCGTCTTTGGCATCATGGCGGCTGGGGCCGTCATCTGTGGGATCAAGAAGCCACGGATCCTCGAGCTGATGAAGACGGGAACGGAAGACACGGACTATTACGTCATCTCTGCCATCTTCTACTTGACCATCGGCGTGGGCGTCTGGTCCCTGTTCGTCTTTCCGAAATCCTGGTGTCAACTTCTTCATTATTTGGACCACTTTGCTCACGTGGACAAAATCCTCCAGTTTGATGGAAGTTTTGCCAAACAAGAGCACAACTTTGCGAAGCGCCTTATATTCCATTTGACCTCCATTTGTCTGTTGACCATGATCTCCTGGTACCTGCTCTTCGTGGGGGACTTGGAGGAAGGGGAAAAGGACTGGAATGACTATCTTCTTGTGCCCATTGTGACCCTCTCGGTCATGGTCAATGTCATCCCTACCGCTTTGGTCATTTTCTTCATGAATTCCATTCGATACAGACTACTTCAGTTTAATGACAAGGTCAAGACCATCATCCTCCCCATCACGCCCTCTTGCTTCGCCTGTAAGAGCTTCACTGACTATGGGAAGGAGCTGGACGATAAGATTTCGGACCAAAAATCGGAGCAGCTCGCTTTTGACATTGAGAAGCTCCGGATTCTTCATGGGGAAGTGACCGATTTGATTTATGAGACAAGTGACATCTTTGGACCACATCTCATCCGGGATTTTGCATTTTCGATCGTGGGGATCATTCTCTACTCCTACTTTATCTTGTTCTTGAGGGAGAACCAGGGGAACTTCTGGTTTGTCTACATTATTATCGACCTCTTTGCAGTTGCGAAAGTTGCCACCCTCTGCTACTTTGGAGATCATATCAAACAAAATGTGAGTTAACTAAACTAAAATTGATTAGATGAAGAAACAGTTGATAGTAGTAATAATAATTAATTAGTAATTAGCTTGGTAGTATTTTATAAAGCTTTTTTTTTGTTTTCGTGGATCAACATTCAACATTCGACATCGGTGCAGGCACTATCACTCGTCAAGCTTCTACAGAAAGTTTCAGCATTACGACTTACACCAGAGTGCAGTATTCAAGTGAGTTAAACTTAAAAATGACATTTTTTATTTAACCTATTCAGAACTGGGGAACCATGGAAAGAATGCTTTACAACAGTGTTTATTAATTCTATAGAAAGATTAACTTTTTCAAAACGGTCAAAACTAGTAAATAACACTTTTTCAAAACAGTCAAAACCAGTAAATAACACTTTTTCAAA
>JAQFZC010001069.1:0-34892 GCA_034695205.1 Dicyrtoma fusca | reverse complement strand
GGGGAGTGAGTGCAATTAAAATTATTATTCACTCAAATTAATTTTCAATTGCAAATTCTTTCCTTCTCACGAATAATGGAATAATTGAAATGTTGAAATGCATGGAGCCAGAAAACGATGTAGATTTCATGGAGATGGAGATAATCATTAAAGGATATTATGTGAATGACTTACCGAGGGCACAGGATGCAATGGCAGCAGTGAGCATGCTGCTTGCACACAGAAGAAAAGCATTCTGAAGAACAAATTTCCCATCCATGGTCAGTCCCATTAAAATTGCGACACAGGATGCCAAGAAACCTACTACTATAGCCTGGACCTGTGTAATTGTAATAGCAAATCAAAAAATTGCTTCCAAATAGTTCCAAAATTAATCAAAGGAAACTGATGGGTCATTATAATTAATGATGGCGCTGGTTGACCAAGTACTAACCTGTGTTAGCGATAAATTCCCAGCACAAATATGCCACTGATTTTGAGGAGAATCCATGTGACCCAAATTTGCATGCGTTGACAAGCGGGATGCCAATGTCATTTCAAGATTTCCCTTTAATCCTAGCAAAGGCGTAACTAGCACTAAAAATTCCGGCACTTCTTTGAAAACTTTCCAATCCTATTCAAAACATAGGAAAGACACTTGGTTTATACACATTTTTGGTTTAAGGAAGCACATTTTGACCCAGACAGGGCCTCATAGTAGAAGAAGCTAGAGTTTGAGAGAACTGAAGAGGAAGTCGTACCTTAACATTGTCCAGAATGAGCCCAGCACCCACCATGCCCAGCCCAGCGATGACGAACGGAATGCAAACTTGAGCAAGAAGGGTCAGCCATGTTTCCTTGTGTTCTTCCGGAATTAGTGACTCCCGGGAATCCCGGCTTCTCATGCCATTTGGCTGTAGTTTTGGCGTTGAGTCGGATCCATGAAGTCCCACAACGACGTCGCCCGTTGAGACGGTCGTCTCCCCTTCAATGAAGGAGTGACCGATGGGCGGTGTGATGGTGAAGACGGGCCTTCCGTTGGCCATGTCGAGAACTTCCTGCTTGTCTATGTAAGAATTGCCTGGATCACAATTGAGTGTCCCTTCTTCAAGCTTCTGGTGACTGATGTCCACCTCTTTGTTGGTATAGTCCTGGATTTCCAACAGCATCTCGTGCAGTACGGCTGCTTTAACCCTACATTAGCCGTCAAAGTAAATACACATCTCTCGTCAAGGTCAGTTATCCATCCCAACACACTCCAACAATACTAATCATCATTCCTCTATTTAATTAGTAGCATTCATCATGGACAGTGGGGAGGTGTAAGATACACATTGAGATTTCACACTAAAGAATCACGCTAAGCTCACAGAGTCGAAAGGCCATGGAGAGATGAGCGAGAGAGAGAGAGAGAAACAGAAAAACAGAGAATTCAGAGAACGTTAGGAACAAAACGTAATTGTAACAATTAAAATTACTAGAGTACCATCATCAACCACTACGTCACACACACACATACACACTACACTTGGGTAATTGTATATGAAGGTACTGACGCAGCTACTCTAATCACGCTAGAACTCTAATTTCCAACGCAACATCAGCCTATAACTGAACACCATCATACGAATGTAACTGTACTCAGGAAAAAACATAGTTTAGCTCAAGAACATGTCCACATATATCTCAGCTCGTCTAGTTTGCCTCGCTTCAATTACCGAGAAATTACAAGTGAGAGTGTACGTCCATGTTAGTGGCAAACTTACCTACATGTCCTTCGAGTAGTCAAGGTGTCCCTCACTGCTTTTACTGAATCGCACTGCCCGCAATAAACGAAGGCTATCGGATAAAATAGAATGCGCGTGTTCCATAATAACCCATTTACGGGACAGATAATAATAGCGACGGTGTGAAATCCTATTAAATTCCAACACTATATACAGTACGTGTCTTCCTTTTATGTATTATGAATCAGGATGAAAGTGCATGTTATGTCAATCAATTTATGTTGGTGGCTTTAATAATGTCATCTGGTTGATCGTGATTAAAACGGAAAACGATTACTTGGACTTGATCAGCGTAAAATACGTATAAATTGTATAAATAAAGCCAAGCCGTGAAAAGTATACATAATCCGTAGGTGCTGTGGAAAAGCGCTGTAATAACTGTACAGATAATTCATAACAAAGCATTACAGCAGTACTGCACCAATCCAACCAAACAATGGAGCACTTGGAAGCACACAAGCAGGATTTCAATCGCATTTTTGTAGTTACACAAAAAGAAACCCGAAATCCCATTGTAAATGGGAAGTAATAAATGTAGGTACGTTTCGACTGTTCTCTTGAAACATATTTGACGGTTTTTGCGCTTAATAAATTAGAGAGACACTGCCAAACACTGAGAGCTCATAAATACATAGCACAGCATAGAATATTATAAAGAAAAAATATAAAAACTATATTATGTATGCACATAGGCTCTTAGATCTATAAGACACGGATATACTTTTATTTTTGAATTGAACACACTAGAGTACTGGGCTCATTCAGACTTGGAAAGTGAGTGTGTGTGGGTTTTGCTTTTTTTTCATACTAATTTATGACAATCAGACAATCAGACATCAGACTGTATCGTAATTAATACACTGACATTCACAATGACTGTACATCGGAACTCAAGCAAACTTACCATTCGGGTTTGCTCGTTTCGCCCTCCTCTGCCTTTGTCAAAATTCAAATAATGAGATCAAAATAAAACAGAAATTCACAAAACTTTTTATCATGTCAACCAGCAATCAAGAATATAGTCAGTAACTCCAAATTACTGTAGTGTATTACTAGTGGGGTTTAAAAATAAACGGAAATGTGCCTTCTCTTATCAATGTGGGCAATTGGGAAGTTACGTACCTACTTAAAAGCACCGAGTACCCACCCAACAAACAACCACACACCCATACACTTACGTATTGAAACTCTTACGTGACAAGCTAACTCATCTTCCCACTATTATGTGATTTGTAAGAAATTCCAAGAAGGGGAAATTTCCCTAATAGTGCCCATCAACATTAACATTGATAATAATAATTATGATTATGTAATAGACCGAAACATGGAACACGAGATGCTTTTGTGAACAACTGTGACAACACATTCGTGATCCGGTCATTTCATCACGATCCTACAAAAATAAAACATCAAATTTTGACATCGCATCATCATGAATACATACTTTAAGGAAGCTGCGTGCTATGCCCACGGAAGATACGGTATATACATTTATACATAGAGTCGTAATATGACGCAATATTTCCAGGAGTCATCTCATAAAGATTAACATTAATAAAAACAACTGAAAGGTAACTGTCATAGATCCCTACAGTAATTAGCATCATCATACAGACAATCAGCATAATCATTTGACTCGCTTCTTCTAACCCGATGACGTTGATTTACTAATGCAAATTCGTTTCAATGATGAATATTTAATGAGCTTTTTCGTCGGTACTTGTGCCCATGACACTCAGCAGCAGCATAGAGAAGTCATACAAGTACGAGAGACGTACAAGATAACAGAGTTAGTGGCATTTTATTCTAATAGTTTAATAGCAGACAGTCAACATGGATATCAGATACTTTGTGAAGCGTGCAGGAGCTGTTTCCTTCATAATTTTTATTACGTAGCAAGATCGAAATGAGCATAGAACAGCGCTGCGCTGCTGTCACAAAGATACAAGAGAAGTCTCCTAAAGTCTTCCTATATCATCTTCATTAATTTAACGACGTCAACAAAACACTGAACCTGATACTTTCATCATTTTTGTTTTACTCTACCCCTCATAATTTTATTGCTCATCTTGATTCAACAGAGGCATTGTAAAATTGTAATGGATATCGTAAATATAATTCAATTCCGTCTTTTTTTTTCAAACCTTCGATATCGCTAATAGTATGGGTAAGCTCCAGGTCAGATTTATATTTCTGCTGAGCTATCACGATTGACCTTGACTACAGCTCCAGTTTTTTGCTTCCCTTCAGGTTCAGGTAACGCACTATCGACAGTACGGTACGACGTCCCATGAAAAATAAAGTAAACTGTTCATCTTTCTCTCTAAGCGAAATATCAACTGTCACAAAGTCTGTCCGTCCGCCATCAAAGGGTGGGTAGGCAGAAAACTATCCCGTATAGGTAATTAGAACCACAGCACTGGGGCAAAGTGAAGTTATGAAGTGACAGGCAGGTTGACGTGTTAATTAATTATATAAATTAATTGTAACAACGAAATCTGTATTTCAGCAGTACTACAAATGCTTGAATTAACTTCAATTTATCTTTTACGATTTCCATAGTTTTTGGCTGCATTTACAGCTTCATTTCCGTCACGCTGTCAATAGAATAGAAGTAATCCAATTTACGGCTTACAGCTAATACTACCACAAAAAAGCCATTCCAATCCCGGGAATCCGAATGACAATGGGAAGGAGGTTCATTGAAGAGTACAGCAATACAAATGGGCTGCATCTATAATTAATTACATTACGTAAAATGTTGGAAATATAGGTAGTACTTTATTTATGTTTCGCTACTTATAAAAGGAGTGAGCATGATGAAAGACTGCCTCATAAAATTATGCATGCAGAAGTCTGATACACTCGTATAGTACAGCCAGAGCCAGACTGTAATTTTAAATTAGATGCGATTACACTGGATTATTTATTTTCCGGCATTAGCAGCTTTAGTGTGAAATAATTAGTGGTCAAGAGCGGAGATTTCCTCCTCACGATTAATTTAGTTATCATAAAAACTTATCACTTTACCTTACACCTTCCACGGAACAGAGATAAATATTATAGACGGAGGAGTACATTACATTGACATTTATGTAGCCACACAAAAACAACGAGATCATTCACGGAGCGCATTGCACGGAGCCATACACATACATATAGATATGCACCCAGTAAATACTTATTATACAGCATATATCGTCTGTGTCGACGCAACATGCCCCAATTCCAATCCCAGCTTATTGTTATGTAGTTGTAATGATCTATTCTATGATCCATTTATTAGCATTATGGACTTGGGTCAAGTTGCAACTAAGCAAAGACTGGAGTTGGGACACATTGCATCGATACAGGCGATACGTATATTGTACCTGCTGTAGTGCCCCATAATTATACAGCCATTACATGACTCAACCATCTTATACACAAGTCGTAAATCTTAATGAAAATAGCTAAATTATGTGCCTAAATTGCATGCTATACTACTGGACAAGAGACAACTGACCGCCGCACAGGCTCATGAGGTAAAATCCCACACCAAACTAAACCGGAGTCATTAATTGCGTCTCTCATGTCTTCAATTATTCCGTGACATCAACAAATTACTCTCACAGTGTATCACAAATGTTTTCCTTGCCCTTTCGTTAATTCAGAACTTGCATACTTCCCACATTACGTGACATAGTTATCATGAAAGAGACATTTTTATTTTCTTCACAAGACCACTTTTATTGTTATTTTATGTTCTAGTTTATCTCAAAAACTCAAAATACTTGAATACCTTGGGGGGGAAAATTAAGTTTTATAGTTCCTAATTATCCTAATATTTGAATTTTTGTCTGAGGTCCGGTTCAAACTTGACCAGAATTACCTGTTTAGCATAACTATAAGGCTAAGTCATTTAATAAGGCAAGGAAAAAAAGTTGATCGAGAAAATTCGCAGCCATATCGGAAGCAAAGTAGTATGTAATGTACGTGCTTATGAGCTGGATTTGAAATTGAATACCAGAAAAAGAAGAAGACATGCTCAGGCAGACTTAGGAGGAAGGTAGGTACGTAGATTCGTCAAGGACGAATAATTAAGTATTTGAGCTTCTTCTATGCAGCAGACTTTACAAGTGACTGTACGTACGTTGTAGGAGAATTGAGATATTGGATGTAATTAATGCTGGGAATTTAATTAGGGTGCTTAAAGGCCAGGACGTAAAGTGAATCTGCACACGAGCTCCTTTCCCCTCTCTCAGTCTGACTCTTTAATGACGAATAGTTTACTGGTGCAATGAACGTGTAAAAGCCGTAAAACGTTTCTGACAATAACACAGCTCGTAATAATTCAGAACATTACAGTAAAAGAAAGATGGTGAGTACAGCTACGATGCAGTGCATACTGGGAGCTCGGGCTGATCGTTCCAATCTGTCATGCCTTCTTTTTACTAATAGGGAAGTGGGTACAAAGTTGACTGGATTTTACGAGCGTACTAACAAGTCAAGAAAGAATGTGGCCAAGAACCTTGTTGTTGTACTTATGGTTGACTTATTATTTAAAACGGTGTCAATTTAAAGACACGAGTAATAGCATTATGACTGCTCAGCTACCCCCGCCCCCCAGTAATTACAATTATTACAGTATTATGAATAATAATACAGAACACAGAGCTTAAATATACATAGCTTTTGATTTTATTTACGTACATGTATGAGCTTGCTTTATCTCACTAGTCAGGTTATCTACAGTAAACCGCATTGAATCGGCTCTGTAGTTACAGATTTCGAGTCGATGATGGGAAGATGAAATGACGGAAAATTCTGCGGTGTCAAACACAACTCAAAGCCAGTCCGTCAGAAAGCTCATTGTACGAGAGCTCCATGAAAACTCAGCGTTTTTAATAATCACTGCATGCGTAGCTAGACAGAAGTTTAACTACTTTCGTCATCAGCATATATCTCACGTCACAGTCAACAGTATAATAATATCCCCTAAAATAGTTTTTTTTATCTCATCAAACCATGTACCTACGGAACATGTTATCGAGTTAAAGTTCCCATTTGATTACACAATTACTCATGCAGCCCCTGCACATTTTTCATCATAATAATGCCTATATATATATTCTTGTTCTCGACTCAAGAAAAAAAGTTATCTGGCCTTAATAGTGAACACCTTTAGATCCAGAAGCTGATGAGGACGATCAAGACTGAGATTCTGACTCAGATTTTGAGCTCAGAGAAAGAATTAGGTGATTGCACACAATCCACAATTCCTAGTAGTATTATTACATCACTGGACTATATGTTCTCTCTTTTTTTTTGCCCCTTCTTATCCACAGTCCACACAACACCATTCCAGCTGATGAGTCGAGATTTCAATCAGTAAAGACGAAGGAAAAATTCACGGAAAGTTAGATTGAGAACGCGGCTTGAAATCAAAGGCTATCGACGAGTGTGACTTCCAATGTGTACCCCATACAATGTTACTACTAATTAGCAGGTTTACTTTTTCCTGTGATAGTGATAAGCACGGATTAAAATAATGATAATGATTTGACATTTTGTTGCCGATCAAAAAAAAAATAATAAATGTCCCTCCTCCCCACGCAACACAACACTTTCCCGGGAACTGGAATTAAATCCCGCCTTACTTTTAGCTAGCCCCTGTTTACTGTAACGTCGGTTGGGCGAGCGTTACGACTGCGGTTGTGCTTTATCATTGGATTGGTTTAGAGTTTCTATATAAGCAGTGTGCAAAGGGATTAAAATAGTACCCAGATTAGTAGATGTCAAATACTGATAGAATTTCTATATAATTATGTTGTGGTGTTGTTCCCCTGTACATATGCGTCTTTGCTCAATACTGGTGACTGTGACGGAACGTGATTTTATGATTATTATCCCTGGGTTGGACTGTAATGAGTTGACACGTACAGGCTGGAGTGTGAGTCTCTGGTGTTGTTGTCAATAGATCGGTTAGCAAAGACTGAGAACTACTAGTATGGCTTCTTAATGCATAAGATAACGGAAACGTTTTACTACGTCTTACTTAGGACAGACACCCTCTCGTCCATTGTTTTTTTCCACGTCTTCTTTAGTCATTAAAGTCATTAAGCTGCATTTTCAAGAGTCAAGTCAGCACAGTCAGTGTAGACATGAGAGTTTTGATAAGTTTAAGAAAACTACTGCGATGTTCCGACTCCTCCGATTAATAATTTATTATATGTATAAGCGATCAAGTATAAAACTAACAAGAGACGAGATTCTACAGCCGATACATACCGACGACCTACGGGCTATGCTTCATACGGGAAAGCTTGAAAGCATTTGGCACGCTTGACATCACAATTTCCCACGAGATACACGTGAAGAAGATACGGTCATTTTGCAATAAAAGGGACTGCGAACTTCGCATAACACTCATCTAAAACACTCTGTAAGTCGTAATAGAGAATATCATTGTTGACATATATATTTGAAGCACTGAAGACAAAAGGAGTACTGAAGTGCTTATGAAATTAATCTCTCAACACTTGGATGACATAATTATAACTAAAAATATAAGAATATTTTATTTATTTTTATCCGTCTTACGTGAGTAAGTCTTGGATTGGTGGACAAAAATAATATCTTACAGAGTTCTTGAAAACATGAGAAGAAGAGCGAAGAAGGAAAATAACTTGAAGACGGTGTTGTTTGGCGCATTAGCCTGACATTGGCATGATCCCCTTTCAATCTGCGTCGTCATTTCCAACGTCAAAATAAAACTTCGGGGCAACAGACTTCGAGCACAGACAATATTCTACACCGATTTCTCATCCTATATCCTCCAACAAGCAAAACTCATATCGTGTTTTGTTTCCATAACCTTGTCACTACTTTTAAAAATAAAGCAATATACAAATACTATACTAACAGTATACTATGTATGTATATAGGCTCAGCTGCATGGCATTGTAGAAATAAATCCTCTTGGAGTAATAAATCCCTGTAGAATCATATTAAATGCATCGAAGGGGATTACTAATGACAGTATATATGTCAGGAAAGCCCGGAAACTAAATATTTAAGACTGTTTAATAATCTTGACTTTTTTAGAGCTTTTAACGATGAGTTTTCTTCAACTGAAAATGTGTCTGAGACTAACAATGATAGTAACTGACCTCACGGCCCTTAATTGACTTTACGGCGTTGTTCTATCCATCCTTTCCATCAACTATAGAACGAAAGCTTTTATTTATTTTCCTTGGACACATGATACGGTGTTAAGAGGATGCTGGAAACCCAATTCCCATTATAATAGTGTATATAAAAAAAATTCGTTCGACTGCTACAATTTCATTTTCCGTCTAGAGGATTATTTTTCCAATTATTTTGAAAATGCAGTATCTATATGTATCCCTTTACCGACTGTCTTGGCAAGTATGGACGACCTACTAAAATTTAAAGGTCACATCCCAAATCAGAGTCCCAAATTGATAAAATACATGGCATGTACAAGTGGATACTAGTAGAGACACGTACGAGTGGGCTTTTTGGTTTCTGTCAGACATGCTCATAAAATTGTAACGAAAAGGATTTAATTTCCAAATTGCTACGCTTTAACAAGCAGCAATCCCCAAATTGCAAGAATACATGTGTGTCTGCATCAGTTGCAGCTTCTACTAGGAGTAATAAGAGATGCCTTTCTAGTCAGTCAATATCATTGTGGCCTATTATATTGCATCCCCCCTCATCCTTTAAATGTCGGATGGAGTTGCAACTGGTGCAGCTACGTCTGTCTCCATGGTGCCGGGACAGAGAATCGGGTAGAGATTAGGGGATCCCTCTGCTTACAAGAGCAACCTTTAGAAAATGGAACTAGTTAATTAATTTTACTAACCATCCTAATCTGTACTCATAATCAGTACAACACGTACGTATACGTACATAAAAATATTCATCGTTTACAACTCCGTACGCCCATCCAAGTCTAAAACCAGCCTGGATGTTCTTTCTTGCTCTCCAAAACTTATAGGTATATGACTCGGTTGCATACTACTACACGTTGTAGGTACAAGAACCTCCATGCAGTGTGCGAAAGAAGAAACCAGACCACAAGGGAACATTAAAACTCAACTGGGGTTCTGTTCTAGTAATTATTTCTGCACAACTTGAATCTACTTATCCAAGGTCTGTCTACTTCTACTTCCCACTGTTTTTCTTCCAAGCTCTATATTTTCTATGAGCTGCTCAATTAGTACCTATATACTACGGTAGAAATTCGCAATCACATATTTGTTTTTTGGGAGAGCTAGTGTGCCAAAGTGTCAATACGCCAATAAAAATAAGCGCCTAGAAACGCTGTACACAGACAGGTAAGTTTTTATTTTCGAGCCATTTACTGAAGTAATCTAGGAGCCATCAGCAGAGAGCGGAGCAGACAGAGCACGGAGTAGAGTATAAGTTCTTAGAACCATAAATGAAAACGAAACGAATATAAAAATATATGATTTATTATCATAAGATCAAGGGGGACACATGGAATCGTGGAAAGCACAAACACATCTCTCATACATACGTTTATGATCTAGCTAAGCCCTACCAAATGCTAATAATAGCTTTTAAATTACTTTCCTTGGTTCATAATCCTGAACGTATTTAAATTGTGACCGTACTCTTCGTTTAAACGCTACTCGCTATGATCTTACTCCGTACTTTCACACATTAAAATTTTGATTTTAAAGATTATCGTCCAAGCAGAATGCTATATAACTTAATATGCTACAGCTTCTCTGTCTGTACTATGGACGCAGTCATTTAATAGAGCATACACCTGTGTCCACATAAATGGTAGTAATAACAATCGTGGCTCGTGATATCTTTCCCTATATAGCTCTCTGCACTATATATAGTTTTACAATTTCTTTTCCGGGCTCTATTTCTTGTATGTAAATACATTTAAATGAGAGACCTCAGCATTATTCTACAAAGGACGGACGGAGTTGTTGGTTGAGCAGGCAGGCTCAAATACACCCGTGGCCAACAACAACAACGACGATATGCCCTGTGCTATAAAGTCTAATTCCAACGTTGACAAAATGCACTTTTTTTTTCATATTATAACCTAAAAAAGCAGTAGAGACATTGCCAAAAGCTTGCTTTGAAAAAAAAAACGTTTTCTTCTCCAACCACTGCAACTTACAGTTACAGTAAAGTTAAAGTGCCTATACATACTTTTTTTTTGTAAATTGCAAAAGGAAACGAATTTGTACAAGAAACATGGATACTGTGGAGTCGAAAGTCGAAAACCATAACGTAATATATCGTAAGGTGTAACTACATGGAGTGTACATAGATAAATGCTAGAAGTGGCACAAGTTGGGTACTCAAGTAGTTCAAGTTATAGGCCAAAACGTTACAGCAAAAGACTATCAACTACTTTTCGACTCTGGGGCTGCCGGTGTATAGGCAGCCACGTTGGCTCCATTGTAAGTGTGGGACGCCATAAGACCATAAGAGCCACGTAACCGAAACTAGGACCCGTTTAAATAATTATATTTAATTTATGTCTCGTCTGCTTCGTCCTGGATATAACAAGCTATAGCATGTAATGTTTATCCCCAGGTATATTTTAACTGCTCTCCTACACAATTCAACTGCATATTAAAATATTAATAATTTCCCGGCCCCATAGCACGAGAAAAAAACGGTAAATTTGCTTCACGATTATTGTTATGTCGCCATTGCTTCGGTGTTTTTCGCCTTGGCGTTATTACGTAAGAAGACTGAACCGTCTCCGGAGGCGTCTACAAATAGGAATTGTGCACACATCTCCCATGAAAATAAACGGACCGCTATATAATATGCAGTTGCTAGTTTTCAAATCAGAAGAGGAGCTGAAGGAAAGGGAAATTTTTTTTCTTTTTTTTTGTGTTTACAGCCATACCAGGACTGCCAGGATAGGACACCCGTCCCAGCATTTCAAGCACTACAGTTCCTTAAGGTAGTAAGTAAGTCATTGCCTATGTACAAGAGTGTGCAAGACCTGGTTTGGCTTGGGCTGACACGGCTTTTCTGAGATTTCATGTCATTGCCACACAGATAAATCAACCATAAAAATTCCTCCGTACAAGTCAACACCGTACGCATTGCAGGCAGTCCAGACATGCCCGTATTGTACAATGTACATACCTAGTCAAGACTTGCATGAAAGGGAAAGAGATAGGGTAAAGAACTCTAAAGAGAGCCACCAGCACCCGCAACCAGCACACCTATCTATCTTACGTATAGCTATATGTATACCCGTAAAGTTAGTGCCATTTCGAGTCTGAGAAATAATAAAAAAAATGTCAACGACAAAAAAATTGAAACTTTCGATAAGAATAGCCTTTCTTTGAGTTGTAGTTTTATGAGGTAGACAAGATCCTACCATCCTACCTAATACCATAAGCTTTACCTAGAAAAGACAGGATTTTCCTATATATTCCCTTATCGTATCTCTTATCTCTTGCAAATTTGCAAATTTGTATACGAGAACGCTGTCAAAATTCAAACAATCTATTGACCTCTTCCATCCAATCCATCATAAAAATCAAATCAAACCAAACCAAACCAAACAAATCCAGGATCTACCTATGTATGTACGGTACAAGGGGATTTTCACTCCAGGGCATGGAAAAAACAGATCGCCTACATAGGTACATACATACATATACCTACCTAGGTATGTAGACTTGTAGGAAGGAAGGATCTAGATAATAGCCAATTATATTGAAATAATAATCTTAAAAAACGTGGGATGGAAAGAGACACGAGCCAGCAATTATTTTTTAGCCTTTGCTGCTATGAATAAACGAGGGATTTCAATAATTTTCAATGCTACAAGACCATTAAAAAACTTATGTTACCCCACATACCGCCAAACCGATAAACCACTAATTGCTAATCAAGAAACCTACAAGACTTCATTTTGACAACAATTCATACCTAGCAAATGTAATGCACTGCTAACCTCACTATAAACGACTAACATATAGAGCCATTAGGACCCAATAAATCAAATATCGAACGTTCAGCAAGAAATACATATGGAAGTATGCAGCTACACAAACTACAATTGGAAAGTGGTGTGACGGATTATAGAACTTGATCTAGGTGCATACTTTATAAAACAACATTAAAAATACTGCCTTAAACATTTATTTCAAATCACACAAAGAATCCACCTAATTACTTCTATTAAATTCCAAGATACAAATGAGAAATAACGGTAACAGAACAATGTATGTACGGATTCGGACTCCACAGATCATAATACTACATATACATACAAGGGAATGAATCACTGAACTGATGAATCATGAGCACAATTCCCATTAGCTAACTTACCCATAATTTATTGCTAATTTAAAACTACAAGTAGCTACTTTGAATATTTCTACATCTACACTGTGACTGAGTTAGAAGAAATCAAAATGAGGATGATGAATAGATCAGTCGTTGGTCTGGAGGATGGCATGGGAAGGCATGGCATGACCATGGGAGGTATAATAACTAATAAGAGTGAAAATTACACTTTATGGTTTCTCAATCCATCTCCGGACATACTTTCCACTCCAGCAGTGGAATATTTTGACGGAGGAATGATGGAACTAAACTAAAATCTGACTATGAATTTAATGTACATGCGTAGGTATGCATAAGGCTACTGCTGAATTGAACTAAATATTGGTTTTTTTGAAAAAAAAAATATGATTCCACTTACCATGAGGGCCAAGATGGATTATTGACGAAGGAGATACGATCGTATCACTTTTAAGAGCACAGGTTACATTTTTAAGGTAAGTTAATGGAAGAACAGCGGGATTCGCTCGCATCCATGCGGGCTTCCCAAACTCCAAACAGGAAAAAGAACGAGTGAAGAAATGAGACAGCACTCGAGAGGCAAAAGAGTAAGGTTTTGAGTGTATATTGAGTTCACAAGACTCTGGTACGAGCAGAAGCACACAGTCACAGTCCTTTCTTTACCAATGGGAGCAGAATCAGCAGAGTCACAAGGCACAAGAGCACACAAAAAAATACAGACAGAGAGAGAGAGAGACAGAGTGGTAGGCAAACTCCGAAGTGAGACTCGGAGAATGAGATTTTATTTCGTCGTCGCTCACGTCATAAAAATCCCCACCATTTCACTCCTACATTTTAGTCACAGGCATGGACTAAACTATACATATATATATATAAATGTATGATAACAGATAGCCGCAGCTATATTACAGATGTGGTTTGGCATGGCCAAAGTTTTTTTCTTCTTCTCCTTCTGCTATATGACTATAGTATATCCTCTCCCTGTTCTAAATCCCCAGACGACAAGTTTCCTATGAAATTGAAAGTATTACAGCTGAAATGGTGAAATGGAAAAAAGCCTTACTCAACCCATATGCACCCACTTCCTCTGTCCTTTTGCCTATGAGAAGGGATGATAGAACTCACGCGAAAAACTTTTTCCTTGTACTACCCGGACCCCAACAGTTTCGTCATCACTTCAAGAGTATATCCATGGACACATATTATATATATACACATAGCCATTCTACATACAGCTACAGCTTCTTGGAAAGCTGGCAATGTAGAGTGTGTACAGGCAGTTCGGCATGAGCGTTTAAGCTGTGCAGATATGAGCTCAAGACAAAACTCGTCGGTTGTTGGAGAAACCGAAAATGTGAACCGTTAGCGCACACTCCCGGGTTCTGCTAAACGTCCATCCATGAAACTATGAGTGAGGCTTCACAACCAGAACCAGCATAGGGAAAATATATCACGTGGACGTACATAGCACCAAGGACTGTCTATTGTGTGTATAATGCAGTCTTCTATAATTTTCAATTTGGAGCTCCCTGGCTCTAACTGTAACCCCATGCATCCTTTGTAACTTACTATTTATGATATGCTAATTCAAAGAGGAGAAGCATCGGAGCGCAGAGGCAATTCACAAACTACATTATTCCCGTCTCTCTGGGTTACAACTTCATTCCTGAGTATTATGGAAGGACAAAGATAGGCTAATGACGGACACATTATAATGTCATGTCAAGAGTTTGAGCTCCAAATTCTAAATGTCAAAGGGATAGTAATTATGCAACTGTAATAGTACTATGTATACATATGTCCTTGGATGCAGAGAAGGAACGTGTGGTAAATGCAGAAGGATGTGCTGGACTGCTGGACACATAATATCTATTTCCATTCAATTTAGTTCTCACGAGATGGATTCATTCATACGATCCTGACGCTTCGACTACTCAAAAACTTTAGCGCAGGCATAAGACAGTACAGTTAGAGTGCTCCAGTAGTGCAGAACCAGAGAACTGCACAATCTGCAATACAGTTTCAAGTGGGCACAGGCTTCTACTGTAGACGTACTAATATTATTGTAATATGTAATGAGTAGATTGCCTCCGATTATTTCATAGGCTTATTTGAAGCTATCACATCGTCGCATCATGCATCATGCCTATAAATAATACGTGGAGACCATACCGTGTTCATAAAGTGTTTCTTCGTCTATTGTGTCATTACGCGTCCAACTACATTCAAGCTCCATTTCGCCCTTTGTCCCCGTCCCCGTCCCTTTAGCCAAGTAATATTTTATGTCAAAGCCTAATATACATATATGTATAGCAAATGCCAAATTCAACTTCAACTTCATCGTCTACACTCAATGATGATCGAGTATACTCTATACTTTCTTCCGCTCAGGCAACAAATGTAGGTAGGTACATATGTATGTATTCAGATCATGCGAAAGCAGTAGCACCTTCAGCATCTTTTCCGGGATTATATCTGTAGCTTGTATCTGAAAGTGGAAATATGATCGAGTCTATGTATGTATGTAGTTCATACCTACTGTGTACTAATATAGGTATTACATACATACTAGTTTGTTGTTTATTTGCTGGTTGACCGGTTGATGTTGATGTTGACATGAGAGCGAGGTGTCACTATCTTGGCTCAGGCAAGTATAAGTAAAAGTAAACTCAAGGCAGCATAAATCTAAATCTAAACGCAAAAGAAGTAGGAACAGAAACCAGAACAGAGATACCTTTCATCTAAGCAATATAGCTTTTCTAATCCTATCTCTTTTCTTCGGCTATGTAAGCATCAGTTCAAATATGATGCAATTAATGTAACTTTGTTTTCTCCAGAACAGGATATCAATGCAGGCGTACTTGCAAACAATGATTTATAGGCCGTACATATTTCTATATAAATGCGTTCAGCAGCACTGTAGACTGTAGAAAGTTGTAGGAAAAATATTTTTGCGACTCACAAACTTTTCCGATGAAGAACTACATAGATTAGACTGTATACTATGGTCATAGGAAGTGTGCAGTACGCCAGTGCCAGTAGATCATGACAGTGCTAACACTAATAATATACAGAGTTGAATTACGTTTTCCTTTTTCTGGGAATACAAGGTAAATAAATTCGGATGAGCCATCCCATCGCCATGGTCGTATGTCTAAGCCATGTGAGCCATGATTCCATGAATAAACTACAGATATCTAAATAGTAACCAGCCTGTGATGTGCTGGTACTGGTGAGTGTGTGTAATCTATTCCACTCAACTCCTGAAGGAGCTCACGTCGGTTCTGTGTACACGAAGGAACGGTCCCACAGATATATGCGCAACCTATTTAGTATAATTTAATGTTGCAATCACAATCAGAGTCTCTGCTTTTTTCCTCATCCACAGTCCACAGTGTACGTACATTGCAAATTCCGGGGAACAAATATATCCAGAAAAATAAACTGGAGAGCCGCACCGCACCGCAGTAGGCATTGTACATCTATAGATACTTAAACAGAAATCACTCTGACTATTGTGAGGAGGTTATCTAATACTCGTGGCATGGCACATCCATGGTCAAGCTTAATACGGAGCTCTTAAGTTTTGGTATATAGACAGGGAAATCATCCATCGATTTAATTTTCAATTCGAAAATGTCCCATCAATTCCTTTCCCTATCAGAAAAAAAAAAGCCAACCACGTCACACCATTCCCAGTTGCCATTACCTCTCCGTTTGAGTCCTTTTCACATACAATTATATTAATGGATATCTTTTGTATCCCAAAAAGTTATGTCGTTGAAGAGGGATAAAAGCGACGACGTAAACTACCGTCGTCGAAATGTTATCAGCAAATCTATATATACCACAATAAAAAGGAAAACAAAACAACAATATGTTTATCCGCGTAATCGATGAGACAGACAAACCTACTTGTGAACCATATAGTAAATAACAGTAATTGAGCAATAGCTATTTACATTTTACTTCCCAAAGCTGTCATTCCATGTGTATATGGTCTGATTAAATCCTTGTAGTATGTACATACATAGGCTCAGTAGATAGACGCTCAAACGCTTATTCCTTATTACACACGTTTGGCACTGCTACCCATTAATTCTAGAACTGCTCCACTCGGTGACACTAGAAGTATCTAAAATGGAACTAAAGGGATTTAATTCAGAGAGTTATAGTCTCTGGCTTGATGTGTCAAGGTGTGGTATCATGTGGAAATACTTTTAAGCTGAATCACTGACACAGTTTATAATTACTTTCAGGTAACGTACAGAAGCCGAAGAGACGTGAATGAGAATTCATCAATTCAAAATCCGGACGACTAGTCAGAGTCACAAGGGCTAAGCACACATGGAAGCAATTTAAAGTGGCATTAGGTAGCTATGAATGTACTTTGTTTACCTGCACTTTGAGGAAGGGCAAACAAGAGGAACGTTTTGGATAAAAAATATTGTGCTAGGTCTCCCTTTTAACTCCGCTTGTAACAGTCCTGCATAATATGTTCCTCAGTAAGCTTCGTATATTTACCCATCAATTTGTCTTTGGGACCCAAAGCGGCCGTACATACGTTCTGTTTCCGGAACGTTTTCCGGCATTAAATTAATTAGGATGTTTCCTTATTGCTTTCATTCCATTACGTGTATATTTGCACTGCAGAATCCATGTCCTTTGGAACGTTTTCCCCGTGAATTAGTCGAGTGCGAAACTTAAAGTTGCCTATCCCTAATGGATTAATTGCATTTGGAAAATGGAGCCAACCATTGGGAGAGCACTGTCAACCAAACAGGAATGTATGTAGGTACCCATATGTACATACCTAGATCCTATCTCTAGAACCCTAGAATAATTGAGTCATTGCAATTACCGGTGTCATCGTTGTGACTGTAGTACATTGTAAACACAAGGTTTAGCTCTTGCTAGCTGTTTCATTGTCGTTGGAAATTATATCAGCATTGTTACTACGCTTTCCATGCCTATTATTTTAATTATTTTAACAATTGAGTCTAATTTAATACAATTAAACGCATTTTCCTCTGCTCTGTCATTGAACAGATATTTTGGCATAGCTTTAAGCAGCATCATAGGTCGCAAAAGACTTCGAGTGATTCATTTCCATTTCCTGCCGCTTGCCAATTCGCTAGTTTAATTTAGGAGCAGACAAACACGAAAGAGTTTTTAAAATTAAATGCACATCACAAATTACATTAGTACATTAGCAACGGGGCAGAATTAGAATTTATCTGCAAAACTCAATAGATGGATTGTGGATTAATCGGGAAAATTAAAAATGTGGTGGTAATTTGACTAACTAGTAAGGCAATGAGCAGGGTATGTACATGGGTACACACTTAATTAAAAGAATGGGCAGTTGTATGTATGTACAAGATTCTGAATTAAAAAATGAAGTTACACAAAAAAAGTGTGGAATAATCCCATCATTACACGATACATAATATACGGTAATAACTATCGCATCTCTACTCGCACATACTTCCCTGTCACATGCTTCTAATTTGCAACTCTGGAACTCTTGTGAACACAGTTTGTCTACTCTGTAATCCTGTGGAGAGGGCTCTAATGAAAGTCAAGCAAATAATAACTTTGAATACATATAGCACACGACGGCATTGACACTGCCATTCTCATGAGCACATCATAGAACAAGTGTGCACTCGTGTAGAGGTGCCAACAGCTACTCTGAGCAGTGCGGGAGACTGACTGTGAACTGACAACAAAGGGATTACATATCTTTGATAGCTTCCCTATCTAAATAAATATAAATAATTATTTCAAGTTTTATTATTAGGATTTTTTTCCGTTCCCGTCAGAGTCACACAGTCAGTTAGGCCGGGGCCATGGAATAAAAGCTTTGGGACTTATGAAGTATGGCGCGGTGTAGTGATGTGCTGGGCTTAACCAAGATACCAAAGTATGACAGTAACACATCATCATTCATCAGTGCTCCACTACACAGTTCATACTATACATAAATGGATTCATCGAAATTTACTTGGAGAACAAGAGCAAGTTCAAGTCCATTCAGTTTCAAAGCCAGATAAAAAAAAATGCCAGCCATCACAATTACAAATAATATAATTATACTGTCCTAATCTACTCGACAAGCCAAGCTTATGGTCGCCAAACACTACCTACATGTTTTATTTGGCACTTACAACTTTTACTATTACATACCTAGGCAGGTACGTGCTCTATACCACTGGAACTGGAACTCACCAAATTAGAAAGAACAAACGAGAAACATTACAACAGCATTATGTCATCAACTATAATGAATTATGTATTGCAAACTTGTAATAACAATAATAATTACTAATCAGTTGGAAAATTGAACGAAAACGCTTATGCTACTACTTCGACCACAAGACACCTAGTCATGTGGGGCAATTACAAAATAAAAAGCCAAGTGTTGTCAAAACGAATAGGTTGTGTAAGCTGTCAGAAGCAGAGGAGTTCAAGTCCATGAATTATGTACATACGGAAAGGAGATACAGCCCGTCACATACAATAACTCGAAATATACGTAAAATTATTATCACATTCCCATTTTATGTGTTGCAAGGGCAAACAGAAGTTAACCCATCAATATTTCTTGGAATAGTATTTCTACGGGCGTAGGTATGTACGCACATACATTTATATTTTGTACTCTGTCAGTGAATCTCAATTGATTGTGTTGTGGTCAGAATGTCAGGTGCGTTCACATCGCATCGTGTCGTACGGCATTAACCGCAAATCAGAGCCTTTAGTTTCGATTCTAATCATAACTCGTTTAGCGCTTTCAACTGAGATAAGTGACACAGAGTCAGTAATGTAAAACCTTACATGCAGTTACATGTCACTGAATGATTTTAACTTTCTAACCAACTCAAGTAGAATTATTGTACATGATGTCTGAGTGTACATATCTCTGGGCACAGAAATTAAACAATTTTGACTCCAACTACCGGTGTAGATTTTATTTATTGGAGTACACACATTATATAATAGTGTCTTGACAAAACTGGTTATTCAAAGCATCTTGCAGACAGGACATTTGAAGTACCTACTTTAGTAATACCACACGAAACGTGTGTGTGCACACGTCCGTACCAGTCACGTGTCGCACGGGCAAAATCCAATAAAATCCGATTTTAATTGCTGAATGTACTAGAATTGAAATCACCATTACCTCTGCCTACGTGCATGTCATATTTAAACAGAAAAAACTCTCATTGTCCCTTCCCTACCCACCTTCAATGATGAAAGACGAAAATGAAATTATTAAACGTTCATCCCTGCGACAAATAATCGTTCAGTAATTAAAGCGTCTCTTATTCCTCTGGTTTCCGTACTCCAACGTACACACTTCTTGTACAGGTATCATACTATAATACATTTTAGGTAGGTACATACATACTCCATTTAGATTCGTACGGTGTGTAATAGAGTCTCTTGAGAAATACAAACAGCGGAAAGCTATACTGGTACTATCCTGTATGTACACTTTTTATCCAAGACTGATCTATTTTATTGTATTTTAAAAACGCGATGAAATCGCAATCATTACTAGCGTCAACATCTAACGCAAACCTAGAGTGTAGTACTGTAGACATATAATGCAAGCATGTCACATACGACATATAAGCAGCCGTCACATCCGATGGAAAAGTTATTAAAAAAATACCAGGAAAAATTGGATTTTAAATACTGGATTAGAGGATGGACACACAACCATTACTACTCAGCGGATAATCAACCCCAGCAGACTATAGACACAGACATGACGTTTTTTATTTGTTAGTTAATCTTTCCTTAATACGCTAAAACGTCGTATGTATTTCCCTGCGACAAGAAGGATCAAGGAAAAATGGAAATTATGACTCAAATCAAGGAAAATACTTTGCAAACCTACGATTAGTACTTGTTCAAATATCCATAAACACTGTACTTGCTGGTATAATTTTAGCAATCATAACCATATGCTTTTACAATGTGTTAGACGTACTACTGCTGAGCTACCGCTTGGGGCCCGCAATAATGTAATCTCACGGTGTCTTGTCTAATATTTAATAGATTGTTTTGACTTGTGCGATCTGAATTCGAATTTGTAATTTGATCTCCCATTAAACTAAATAAAATGGGTACCACTATACCACTATAGGACGGTGTACTGGTATAGGTAGTGTCACTGTCGGCAGTCCTTCGGTGTATCAATTAACACAATGACAATGCCAACTGGAGATTTCAAATAATGACTTTTAAATTTTCTTTCTTTTTTCCTATGCAAGTACCATATAACGTATAATAAGTACTTTTCTGCACACGCAGCCACGTGAAAATAAAATAAAAAGCCTAAGTGAAGCTCATTCGTGTGAAGTGTAGAGTGGATGTGCATTTGTTAGTTTATAAAAAATGGAATCCGTGGGAAACTTGGTAAACTATGCACCTCTTTGCACACAAACTCATCATCCCCGCATCATTGCATTGTATTAATACACATTTAAATAAAGTGGTAATTATGCAAATGAGCAATAAAACGTGTGCATAGAAAGGCGTAAATCAGAAGTTACAATGCAGTTTTACCCTCTCAACCACTGTATTTGTAATCCCTATAAATTGTGGACTGTTTCTACAATCCACAGTTTTTTTGTGTGGTCTGTCTGTCCGTCTGCCTATATGGCCACTCTTCAACTCCCTAGCCCTAAACAATCAAAAACTAAATGAACTAACCGTAAGACATTAGGTATAATAATTAAGCACAGATAGTCCACACGCACTCTGCTAACTGATATGCAGATAATCACATGTGGGCAATTAGAATGACAATTACTAGTAAGTATGTTGGTGCGTAGACATTAGACATACAGAGACAGGGGTAATAAAAGGCAGTACAGACGGCAGACGGTGTCACGATTAGCTCGTAACCTTACCTACTGACCCAAATAAAATCAACGTGCACTATCTTACAGACTCGTCAGACAAATGATCCTCAAGATTCAAGATTGTCTAAAGCTCATACTCATGTCCCCATCCTACGATGAAGCATACCTACGCACTCATTGTTATATCATCCTAATTACATATACGTGGCTCAAGTCTAACACTTTTCCCAAATAAATTCTCCTACGAGGATTATCCATTATCATTCTATGCCTGGCTCTTCCTGTGTCAATACAGTCTGTCTATCTATCTGGCTGTAGTGTTATTTCCCTTATCAGAAGCTCCCGTAGTTCCGAAGTAGAAGAAGTCCAGACATAATTAATAATACCAAGTATTACTACCCGAGGCTATCAGTTGGCGGTTTGTCTGTCTAAGAATGAGTAAAAATAAAAGTTGTTCTACGAATTCATGGTTAAAAAATTAGTATCGGTAAATATGAATGGACGCATGGCTAAATACGGTATAAGATACATACTGAGAAGGAAAATAATAGAAATCTTCACATCTATGTATAGCGTTCCACTTGGAGACAGTCTTCCAGTCATAAATATATTATACCTATATATATATACACACATTTGTCGTGTCGGGACGGTGACGGTATTGAGGAGGTACAGTTATAGCCGAGACAGCCGTCCCATTAAAGTACAGTAAAAGGAAGCCCTGCAGGGAGAAGTTCAAGTGACTGTGAGTGCGAGATCGGGAAAGTTAAGATAGCTTTTGACTCTACAGGCCACACGAGAAGATTAATAGAGCTTTTCAATTGATGTACAAAAGCTTAATAACTCCACTGATGATGAGATGACATGGATCAAAACATTTAATACGACTTTGGCTGAGCTGATGACAAGCCTCGTTTGGGAGCTGTCGTCTCCTGCATTGTTAGTATGTATGTACATATGAGCACATCACTGATTATAGTGATTATTAACGGGGATTGTACTCGCAATTGTATCAGAATGTAAATGCGGCGTCGTGTGCCATGCCATGTGTCAGTTCATTATGTTATGATTATGTGTTTTATGACCGTGGACTGTACCAGGGGTAGAGAGGCCATTAATTTAAAATACTAATCGTATCGCGTCGTATCATATCGTAAGACGAAGACGGGTCCCATTTATACGTACCTATTACAGTATCATCCACACTTCTATTTGAAAGACGTACATATTCATACGATATTGTATGAATAAAATTGTATGAATGGAAGGCCCAAGCCTACCTACCTACATCACTTCATCGAAACTATTATGCCGTAATAATAATAAAAAAAACTCTGTCTCTGTAAGTGATTGTAATTACCTATTATTATGTAGAGACTCAGACCCGTTACGACATGAGACGCAATCATCAAACCAATTCAATTCAAATTCAGAATATCAAACAAATCCATTAATTATTCTTTAGTTTCCTTTAAGGCTTTTGTGTCACTCACTCGAATAAACAGCTTTTGTCAAGTTATATTTGATATAATAATAATTATTTGAATGCAATATTATTATTATTTTTATTTTTTGTTGGCAGCTAAACTCTGATTGCCACTACAAACATACCCACGGTACATATGTAATGTACCTACCTACTTCATTTGACTTGGCACTGCACACTTCACTGCCAGCATTTAAGTTTGTTATAGGAATTATCAGTACTACACTAAATTGGAGCGTGTATTAAAAATAAAAACTAAATTTTGTCTGTCTTATGTACTCTGTCAAACTGAACTTTGAGCACTAAAATAAATGAAGTAGGTACATATGTTCATCGTCTAACTACCATTGTAGCGTTGACCATCCAACTTTTCAAGACAGGTAGGGAATAGCAGTGGACAATCATTTAGGCTTCCAAGGCTTCTTTATATAATTTCTTTAACAAGAAAGCCCACCCTGGGAACCTCGTTTGTCTTGTGTTCGCAGTCCATGTAAACAGTAGGTCATTTTTAACTAGCAAGTAGTTTTCCACCGTACTACACGTTACATTGTCTGTTGCTTAGAACGCAAATGCAAATGCCCATTTCCTCCATGTCATGCAAACTTTGGTGAGGTTACGACCGTAATTAATATTACATATAGGAAAAAAACACACACAATACAAAGAAATGGAGACAATTATCAAAAAAACATACAAAGACAAGACACAAGTGCAGAGCACAACTTAAAGCATGGAACTTGAGAAAAGGTTGCTCAACAACATTGACTTGATTGCACGAGATGGAAATGTGTGGAAGGAATCCACCAAATGCCAGTAGAATACAATTGCAGTCGATAAAATAATTGAGCGCTTGAACTACACTGTGATTAACTCTATAAAATTATGCGCAAAATCAGAACAAAACTAAACTTGAGGACAAAATTAATTACTCTCTCCTATTCGCAATCATACAATCTAGAAAAAAAAAGGATTTCAATAAATTCCTTTCTTTTCTCCAGCCGACAATTATCAATTATATCTGTACACAAGTAAATCCATTAAGTATCAGCCTACACCGACAAGAATATCTAATCTCTTATCTCCCCGCCTCATGCACGCGATCCATCAACGAAGCTGATCTTCAAAAAAAGGAGACGTATTTCTCAGTGATTCTTATTTTTATAAAATGCACCCAGGTAATTCTCCAAATATGCGTCACCAAAATATCCTCTGGTCCCTGATGAATGCTCCACGATGTACTAATCGAAGGGAAATATTTAATTAGACTATGTAAGTGAACGGACACTCAGTACTCACCGGTTCAATGGAGGTATTGGAGAAGCCAATGAGGAGTGTGGCGTGGAAATGAAGTCCCCGGGATGCTGAACTTGATACAGAAGAGCTTCGTACACTTCTTACTTGAAAATGACCGGATGTCACCATTAAGTCTTGAATGAAATACTAAACGGGAAACAAATAGAAAGAGAACGGGAATGATTTCTTCCTTGACAGATGATCTGAGGAGCCCAGAGGGATTTTCGAGAGCGTCGGTCGATCAGCCGTGATGATGAGTGAGCGAGAGAATCTGGAGGAATCCCTTGATGATAGGTACTCTGTGTGTTGTGATTGTGATTGTGTGTGTGTGATTTGGATATATGTGGTGACTGCTGGATGAACAGGATACAAGTGAAGCTGGTTCAGCTCGGCTCAATGAGTGAATTGGATATAATGGAAGCTTATATAGTAATTATCCTATAGCGTGTGCGGATCGTCCTCTGTAGTGGTAGTTTTGTAGTGGAGTTGGAGTCTGAAGTAAAGGTGACAAATGGCAATGCTGACTTGTTCCAATGGTTTTCGTATGTTGAAGCAATTATTAGTTTAGTGTTGATGGTCTCTTGATGCTCTCTGCTCCTTCCACCTTCCACGTTCGTTCCAATCACTGCAATCCGATCCCAAAAGATTCTTGTATTTTTATAGAAATTCTAATGCTCCTTCCCTTCCTTGACTACGCGACCAGTTTTGTCCTAGTCCTAGGTACTGCAATGTAGATACAATTTTGAACTTAAAATCCTTCCAATGTTAAATTCCAAATTAAATTGAAACACCGACAGGGAAAAACGATTAGATATAGGAACAACAACACTACCGTCTTAAATTGTAATCCAATAATTTGTAATTCCTTTGTTAAATTTTAATTTAAATCCTTGAAGTTAGTTTCAAATTACACTTGATTTCTTGATTCACTGTTAGGTAGAACTCTAATTATTGCTCGGAATAATAATGGCCAGTTCTGAAATTGATATTGACGACTGTGTGTGTGGGTAAGTATAAGTATAGGATTGATTCCTTCTTTCCTGTATCTTCAGAACTAAGAGAGTCTTGACTGACTCAATGATTTGGCAGTGGAAAAGGTAAGTACGGCGAGTGGATGGTGAGACTGATGAGTGAGAACTGCTTATGCCGGTAGGCAAAATGATTGAAGCTTGATTGGAACGGAGCTAGCGTTAGTGTCCGTATAGTTGGACAGTTACAGGATGGCAGGTTGGATCCGTAAGTGAGGAAGTTAGGCATGCAAGCCTTGTACTCTTGAATCTTGATTGATCCTTCTGAAGAAGAAGCTCTACGGCTGGTTATGACGTTGGATCAGTTCACGTCCTGTCAATCACATCACAAGAAAATGCACAAGAATAAATCTCTAATCAAATTTGTAATCTCAAAATATTCAGGTATTCCACACATTTATCACATACATAAGGCCACTACTACAGACCTCTTGCCTAACTCAACGTACAGGTAAGAGGCTCATCATGCATGTGACTATAATTATTATTATATATCTGCGTAGAATATAAAAACTTGAGAAAAAGTTTTTCAAACTGTGCACAGTACTCTCTCCCTATAATAACTATAACTATCCATACCAGCATAGCAGTGTACTAGTCCCAATACCCCCATCAGCATTGCTATACTTATCTGTCACAGAAGTCAGAAGACGAAGACGACTTGGGATTTGGAAAGACGTAGACGCCTGTATTTCCATTCAACGAATCCCACGAATGTTCGATGATAAAATGTAAACCCCTCACAATCACAACGAATAATTATTGTTTCATTCTTACAAACTTTATTGCTCTTTCTTACTTCAGAATTTCACTTAATGGATCATAATTTGAATCAATCAGTCGGCAGGAATTAAAAGCCGACTTTCGAGCAATATTCACTTTATTACAGTTGACAGTATTGCATCGGTTGTTGGTTGTCGGTTGCATGTATATATTTTTCATACGCAAATGGCTAATACTATATTTAATAGACATGTACCTACCCACCTACCTATGTACCCTATTCCATCTGACGCGTCTGACTCAGGCAATAAAATTTCAAGTTAAATTTGTAACAAAAAAAGATGCCTCTATTTTTCTGTGAAAGCCGTCCTTTCACTATCGCATTCAGCAAAACATTGAACCTTCTCTTATCTAAATTAAATTATATGCTTAGGTTTACAGTTGTAGCACAGTTTTAATTCAAAATGACATGACGGCAAAAGAAAATGCTTACTGACGATGAGAACAAGTTAGATATTTTTACTAGCCTTTGACGGATAATTTTTAATTCCGATGGGTGCGATGGGGAATCGCAATCGGTGAGAAAAAAAATTGACGAATTAACGGTCACGTGTACATAGGTTTCAACTAGTACTCAGTACTCTTATTATTTTTTTTTATAGTTTTATAGTTTGAGCGATCCGTGTACGTGAGCAAAAATGTGAACAGTTGACAGTCAAAAAGTCGACACTCCACTCCTTAAATGCTAAAGTACGAAAAGTATCCAACTAGTAAGCATTTTTACTGCCATCACATATTATTACATCGAACCTTAATAACATCGTTCACAACATCACACTAATATGATCAAGTAAGTCAACCATCTATAATCTATCCATCAAAGCGTAAGCACTATTATGTATCGACGTCAGCCAACGTCTGTCAACACGGCATGATCTTACATACATACGACTTCGTATTAGAAGCAGAAGCTCACTAGTTAGTCCCAGTCCGCATCGTCAGTCTTTAGTCAGAAAAGTTGTAGTAGAATGGGATCCTTATACAGCATTCTAGTATGAACTGAGACATTTGACAATATTATGACGTCGAAAGAGCCTCCAGAGTAATTATGACAAATGTGGTTCAACTAGTTATAGACAATAGGCTGGAAACTCGTAAAAATTCAAACTAGTGTAATTTTATATGGTAGTTATGGTACTATAATGCCTCTGGCTGCTCACTAGTCAGTTCCTTAGTCACTAATTCATTAGAACAATTTACTCAACATCACAGTATGACGAGGAAACATGTGTATACGCACTAGTTATTTAAAAAAACTCAAAATTACAAATTTAATTACTACACAACAAACGACTTCTTTGTGTTTGACTTTTGTCCTAATCATTACATTTAATTTTAAGCGTAAGAATAGCGTTCCATGACGCAATGCTAGTTTCAAAAAAGCTAAAAGCCATGATTTAACAACTTACTTGCTAGTATATACTAAACTGACGGCTACTGTGTGTAATTCATTTTCTGCTTTCCGACCAAGGTGAAATAGTAAATAGAATGAAGAAAAATGAGTTAAATCACTCATTTGATTTTGGATGTATTAAATATTATTGAAAAGTATACATTTTTTTGATTTTTTTAACGTATAGGTAAAAAAAAATCTGAGCCATTGTAGTAGCGAAGCATTCTATTTGACAAAAAATTAATAGAAATAGCAAAAGCACTTGGTGGTAGATAGTAATAAAATGTAATTGAAAAACTTACGAGAATCCTGGCGGTCGTCCCTTGTGGAGCACGTTGATGACTGTGATGGACAGAAAGATGAAAGGGGAACCATCTGGCTGGGCGATAGACGGGAATTCAATGTCAGCGTAAATAGATTGGCCGAAATTTCAAATTTCAACAACAATTACGAGTAGATTTTGAAGAGGATGAGACTGACGAGAGTGGGACACAGATATTTAGCTGATATAGAGAGTTGCTGAGGGACACAGGGGGGAATGTGTGCGGATACAGATAGAGAGAGAGAGAGAGAGAGAGAGAGAGTGATACAGACAGACAGTGAGAGAGAAAGAAAGGAGGATAATAATTATAGAAGGAAATTGAAAATTTTCACATTCGTGATCGTATCCTGAGTCTGATTATGTCGAGAGAGACTTTAAAGTGAATGATGAAAACCAGATATTTTTTACCATGGGAAACTCACACGAAAATCCCTAAATATAAATATATATATTTTTTTTTAATTTTGTAGGTAAATAGAGGAAATAGCAAGAGGGGATAGGAAAGGAGTAGACATTGAATGAATTAAATATGTTAAACTAAAATTAAATTAGGGTTTTTAAGGAGGCTTGTCCTTATACATTAAAGTATAGTTAAGAGGGACTAAATTTTACATTTACAAATACAAGACCAACGATTATTTACTCTACTCGGTATCAATCAGTATGTTTTGCTCTATTGCGGATTGTAGACGAAACAACAAGCACTTTGGATCTACAATATAGAGGTAACACACGGACTACTACTATTATTAAGTTTATAATTACTGGTCAAACCAAAAAATGTACGTCTTTTTTATTATTTTCACACCAATTTAAAAATACTCTCGTGTAGCAATTATAATAATAATAAGAGCTCCAGAAAAAATGCGATTATTAAAAATATGCATTCAATACACAGAAGAATTCTAGAATTTTATTATTTTCTGACTACGAAAAGCTTTCAATTGAATTTAATTTTGATTGAATTTAAATCTTGGAGGATTAGCACTTGGATTAATTGTCGAGCTACAGCTCAATTACATGGATCAAGAAAAAAGATATGGACTTGACTTTCGCTTTGGTAATAGATGGAATGGATATATATATGTATATATAGATATATATCGATGGAACAGGTAGTAGTAGACTTTGGATCAGCAACTATTTTTTATTATTATTGAGCATGGATATGGATCTTGGAGGTTATTGCCTATACGGCTATAAATTGAGAACTTTTAAGTCACGGTAACCGGACGATTGGGATGATGCTATTTCGTCTACATTGTAAAGCAGAATACTGAACTAAACGCTTTGCATGATTATTTTAACACTCAAGTCGTTTTTTTTTTGCCTGTCATTAACGTCACAACTGACGATACTGATTAGAACTCACTATCACATCATTATAATACTTCCATATCCTATACTACAATACTACAAGTGACATGGACCTTAACTACGTTCATGTTTATAGACTCGAAATATTTATGTGTATTGCACTACAAAGAATCATTCTAACCTCCGAACAAATTTAATCAAGGGCTCTGCATACTGCAAGTAATGGGATGCAGGCATACTTGTTCATGCAGATGACAGCTTTTTACTTGATGTAGTAGATCGGTATTCCTGTTTCCATCATCAGCATCTAATTTAATTTGCATACTATCATTCCCGAACTTGTGTTATGAGTGAACCAATTAGAAATCAGACAGCTATGTATATGTTCAAATCAAATAATGCTGGAGTGCTCAAACGTCCACTTTGTCTAATCTTCGGCTTGTATAAGTCATTCCTGTAGGTCGTTCTAAAATATTTTGTCGATAGTACTAAATAGCTGAATAGCGTATAGTAGCTCCCCAACAAGAATAACTTTAAGTTCGATGCCATTAATAAATGGTTGTGTAACACCGGTGTCTATATGTACGTACATATACAGCAGCCTCATATTCAGCCTCCCGACTTAAGAATAATAACCTTCTACTACTACCTGGGATACATATCACTACAGTAACTTCAAAGTGATCCCCATCCAGTTTTGCAGTTAAGTAATAAAATTGAACTTGGGTCGCTTTGCAGTGACGGTCGCGATATGTATGTATCTCTGTAATCAAATTATATTCCGTGTATGTATTTCCAAACTAATTACGAAGATCTTACATGCCGATCCCGCACGAGAGCGAGAACGAAGATAATGCAAATTTCCGAGTCATGACTACTGATTTATTTTATGCATGCGACATTAGATAACATTTTTTTCTAATGACAAATCAAATCATGCATTTATTTAAACAACCTATAACCGAAGTGACAGTCGCAGGTAGCTACATATTATGCTCATTTTGCACCTATTCTATACATAGTCTAAGGATATTTAGATAATGCACTAGAAGCGGCTAAATCACCCTCAAAGCAGGCTTAACTTGTGTATTTTCTCAGACTTAATTACATGATTGTGTGTGAACAACTTTAAACTTTAGTTGCCGTCACTGTCGCTGTCTTTTTGAAGCTTGAATAGGTGTAGAAAAAATGCTGTGTAATTATTAAATACTTGGGAAGCTATGATCCAGGGATGAAGCGGACGAGCATGGAGATGCTACGGGTAAGCATGGAGTGTCTCATCATAAATTACGCAGACAGATGAGTATACACATTAACTAATAAACATTATTAGGGCGAAGCAATTAAATCATTCCCGCCATGGATTCATAAAACACAAAACATATTATATAACCTCGTCAGCGAATACTCGAATAGGCTCAGAATACCTTAATGATGAACAAAATCAATTTAATGCAACAATTATCCACATCTCAATAATAATATACATGCGGAAGGTATCCTATATGGAGCTTCATTGACGTAGGTACTTACATACTACTAGTTTTGACTCATGATAATTGCCACGTTCACAAGAACCTTAAAATTATGACGTAAAACAAGTGGGGCTTTGCCCCAGTACGAAGCCAGTAAGAAGCTAAAAAACAAGGAGCACAGCCCCCTAGTTTGATGGATATGTTAGTATGAAACTAAAGAATGGACAGCATTTTATAAATTATCATTACCATCTACACCTCCTACAATTTTATACTCCCTTCAGAATCAATCAAAGAAATGTAAGTATACACAGTTATTGAAAATTAAAAGTAGCTGACTAGTGAGATAAAAAATACGACTGTATTACTTTGTGAACTACTACTCCTACTTACAATTAGCAAAGGCATCTTAAGAATAGGAAATTAAGAAGTCCGGAAAGTACAGAAAGGCATCTAGTATCTAGGTAAGGTAGGTACATAGTATACTTACACTTTGCCTAGTTTTAATTTTATGGTGTAAACTCAATTAATATTTCCCGAAATCAAAGATCTAGATAGACTGGAGATTATATTATTTTTTAATTTCTACTGCAATCTGTTGTCTCATCAACAATTTTTGTATTAACGTACAGTAGACGCTTTAAAGGAGTTCTAATATTCTTTAATCAAATGTCAGCATCTGTAGGTCTATATGTATCTTCTACTATAGTGGAGTGTGAATCTTGAGAAGAATAAAAATATGTACTAAAAAAAATAGTACTTGTTCGTGTAAGTACTACTTGACACCTACTCTAAATTTACGTAGGAGCTCAGAAAATATTGAAGTTTTTCAGCATGTGCATATCCTTAGTTGAATGTTGAATGTATAGGGTCCTATGTATGTACCTAAGTATGTTCAGATTGTAGTGAACAGAATAAAAATATCAGAATGCTTGAATGCTGAATGTGTGTAAAAAAAATAGTTATTTCTGTAAACAAAGATTGTATCTACACCGATTTCCATCACTTCAATGTGATTAATTATAAGATATAAGAAAATATTAAATTGCTTTAGCGCACTAAATAAATATTTCTCAACTGAATTTTATAAATATACTGAAATATCTGTAACTATGCATACAATAGTTGCTTGAGCTCGCCTTAACATGCGGATATTGTGGAACTCCACTATTTATCTTAAGCTGAATTGTGTAAAAAATACTTTTGTTTATACTGGCCCAGTATATAGGTATAATATCTTGAAACAAGTCATGACTTTCCTATGCTAGCAACGTAAAACGAAGGTCATGCTGCTGGTATGCCACCCGGCGATGCTCCTTCGTGCTCTCTCAGTTAAGTACGGAAATTCCTGCTTCGAGAGCGGAAGAAAAGCTTCCGGATGCAGGGTCTCAAAAGACGTCCCGAATTCCTGCGCTGGAATACTGTAGAGACCGTCGTCTGGTTAGACACGATTGTAAGTGCACGAAAATTTACACATTTCATAATAGCTCAACTGAATTCAAAATTTCAAAGACTGGATATAAACTGGATTTAATTTCCATTCAGTTCTGCACCAGTCGGTTCATTGCAATGCAATCAGCACAGGAACCTTCACTGACCTTTTAGTTTAGATTCTGTGAGAGGATTGAATTCACGATAAGGCAACACATACATCTCAAGCTGAATTTAGAAAAGGATCAAAATATCCTTGATAGCGTATAATGAGTGATTACTACGCTCTTCACAGGGAAAAGAAGGGAGCAAAAATACATTAAGAATCCTCACAATAGTAAAGGATTTGACTCCTTATCTCCGTTTATATGCGTACGGGAGGAATGCCAATTAGTTCATCCGAAGGATCAACATTTTCCTGGAACTTAGATATTATTAGCATGAATAATTGATTCTCATATTTGGCACGTGACAGTCATCTCTCAGCACAACAAGAACACCATCACCTCCACCTACACAACAGATTTGATTTGAGAGCTCACTTGTCAGACTCCCAAGAACAAGTTGTAGAAAATATCAGAAATTAGAAGCCAAAGTTCCTTTTAGATTGGAAAGGAGAGATCCATTTCAATGCCATTATTCGGTTACGTAGAATTTTAATTCTCCTTGATTATGAGATTACATTTTATAATTCGAGTGCTCAAGCACGGATTTCTAGGAAATGACGCTGGCTGGTGGAAGCGTTTACATTTGGGACGGGGCAAACAAAGTTTTTATTATAATCCCGGCTGGCTATGTGACCTCTCAAGATACATGAATTCTTCGTCTTTTTCCTTCACCTGTGTTCTGATACCAGATGAGTTTACCGTTAATACTAATGGTCCAAGAGTTCTATTGCAAAATATCTAAAGAAAACAAAGGTTGCATTTTTTTCTACGCTGACTGAAAATCTTTGAGCTCCCCCTACACACACACACATATTATACATGTATGCATTCAAAACCAATAATAAATGTAAGCAGATAGAAATTATTGCGCACAGCCGTACAAGTTTTCATTTTAATTATTAATTACAAAATGTACGTATGTAAAATGTGCGCTTCAACTTCTCTTTTGAATAGAAGCTGAAGCGACTGTGGCAATGGCCACTAGTGAAGCTGAAGGCTACATTATTGCTACTTTGCTACTGCTACTAGTAAAGATTATAAGGACACAGAGCTCCACACTAAACTATCTTTAGACGGGACGAGAATAATCCCAAGAGCCGAAATATCACTCGAAATGAGATGATTAGACTCTTGCATTATGTATAATGGCTATTACCTTCATTCTCATGGCCCAATGTAATTTTTGTTTTTCCTGTCTATGAGACTGCAGAAGAAAACTGAGCATAATCACGTACTTCCAGCAACAATAACAAAACAACATCCTGAGATTGCATTGGAAACTGGAATCAAGCACTTTATAATGTAAGTCCAGTAGAATCCTGAATCAGTCAACAACAACAACGTCATCCAGCACATACTTACGCATCCAACATTATGTGTTAAGTACTTTCTTCTTCCATTTAAGTGTATTCACCTAGGTATGTAATTTGTCATCTCTCTCGTTCTTTTATCTGCCTCCGTGAGAATCAATGATGAATGAGTACTACTGGATTTTTGGAATTCGCATTCGGGTGAATGAGGTTGTTTTTTCCCTTTCCCTTTGACAGAGATTAGTATTAATACGGATTTATTGATAGCCATGGATGATGAATGTTGTGTTGACTGTTAACATGAAAGGATCGCTTGCCACGAGTCAAGATCCGACAAGTCATAAACAAAAGTACAAAAGTAGTAACAAGATTTCACTGGTATTTAAGTACTAAATAAAAGTTTAAAAAAAACGAGTCTCTCCGCCCTATCACCTCTCATCCTATGTCGAGTATCGTAGTAATCAATCGTAGTACGTCTACGTCTCCTACAGACACAGATATTCTAATATTATACCATTCCAAGTCTTTAAAATCCATAAAATCATACACGCGCCGACACTTCCCTCCTCAAAACAACGTCTCAGTCTCAAAACCTAAATACAGTTTCTAAACTAGTAAGGCATGCACATTTACAGCTGATAACACAAACTCCAATCCCGTAGTATTTTTACTAGATATGTACATATGTGCCCTTTCCTCTTTTGAATTTTGACTAAAACCCTGTTTAAAATGGGCATGGATTTTAAAGTTGTGTTCTGTATTATCAGTAGCAGCAGTGTAGCATATACTAGCAAGTCAAGTATGGAGGACGAGCAAATGATATACAAAATAGGGTTGTAGGAATAAATGTTCCCGGAAAAAATGTTCCCGGAAAAAATGTTCCCAAAAATGCTGGACGATGAAAAAAT
>JAQFZC010001068.1:0-34894 GCA_034695205.1 Dicyrtoma fusca | reverse complement strand
TGTTAGTGCTGTAGGATGGGATGCTGTGTGTATTTTATGTTAAGCTTCCCTGTTATTTCTTTGTTTGTGCAATTATTAGCATTATGAAAGATAATAATAAAAAAAACTTTTGAGCTGTACGTGCACTAGTACACACACACACACACACAAACATGGACTGCGACAACCACAAAAATACAACTGACAATGAGATAAAATGAAATAAAGAGGAACCCAGAAATGCTAAGCTGATGGCAAACAAATCTAATAAATGGGAAAAGAAATGACTAAGAAAAACCACGTTTTCCCATTAACTTGTCCAAACCCAATCATAACAATGTCTTTTTTTAGTCAATTACCTACCACGATTTATTTTGTAAATCTTTCATGACGGTAAACATTTTCAAAAAACAAAACGTACGGTCGCTTCAGCGAGTTATATTTCCATAGAACCATACACACTTCCTATCTTCTGACTGTCTTTTATAGAAGAGCAAAAATACAACCATACATGTGTCAACTGTAAACCTTTTTTTGTTTTTGTAATAAAAAAAAATATGTGTCTACCTATGCAATAGTGTCTTATTTAGATCCTGTTGTGTAAGTCTTAGTCTTGGTTACTCTTATTTTCCTTCTTCATTCTGACTCGGGCCATTATTATTGCGAAAGTCATTTCAAATACGGCAATGTTGTATGGGTCTCAGCAAAATGTTTTTCACAAAAATACTGAGGTGTATACATATAGCATAGGGACGCTAGTTGTGTAACAAGATGAACAACAGAGCCACAGAAAACAGTTTTAAACTTACAAGGCTTGTTAAGGAATGATAAGATAAAACGAAATTATACGCTACATTTTATTTGATAATTTTTTCTCTGTGCTTTCCTTCGTATAGTAAACTATTAACAAGAATTTTGGAGAAGAATGCAAAGCAAACACAAGGGGTGAGAGAGTATAACGTTTTGGCTATGTATTAACAGTAGTATTCACCAAGGCATTGCATTGAGTCCAAAAAATAAGCCAATTTCTATTTACATTTTTTGTTGACTCTGTGAATTTTTTTAAACTGCAAATAATAGACAAACTTTCAATTATTATTATTAAAAGTAAGTAGGTAGTTACGTATTTCCCACACCACAGCACAGCACAGTGCAGAAGGAAATAAAAGCGAAAAATCATAATAATGAAAACGAATGAAGAAATGTGTATGTATTGTCCCAGAGACTAAATATCATGAAATTCGTTTAGTCCTCTATTTCGAGAGTAAGATGAAGATAGACAGACAATGATTCCTTAGCGGAGCGTAACCATACGTTCTACGTACGTACCTACACATGTATATATAGGTATACTCTGGCCTATGATTTGCAAAGCAAACAAGGTAATTGACATTTGACAATGGTTTGTAGCCTGTTGTGTGATAGAAACAGTTCTGTTGCTAAAACTGTCGAATGAATGCCCTTTATTAGCTTTAACTCGAGAATATATACGCAATTAAAGACATTGAGGAAAACGTAGAATTATTTTTCATTCCTGTTTTTTTAATTAAATTATCTACTATTAATAGATGGCTACCTACCTACCTACCTATCTACTTTCACTTGAAGACCCCATGTGACGTTTTCCTTATTCTCACAGTCCGTCCGAGTCCATAGAGCTAATACTACTATAATGGTCAGTTTAGTGTCAAGTCAATTATATCATGTTCCCTTCACACACGTAGGTACATACAGCTAATTCCCAGATGTTCAAAAGGGAAAATGGAACCATTTTACTGGGGTATTATCTCGCTCGACAGACTAGTCACTAGTCAGTAGAGGCTTAATGGACATTAAATATGTGTGCTTTGAAGGTCACTTAATTGAAATCTTCTCACAAACATTATTTTGACATTTAGCTTAATAGAATAGGACATGATATGACATGACTTGACTTAACTTTATTTGACTTGACTTTCTTGACTTGCCACCACACAGACACACAGACAGGATAGGATAAGGACTTCGTGGGACAATCTATCCTATCATTCATTTCACTTTTTTAAATCCTGTATCGTGACAAAACGTTCAAATATGTACTTGAGTTAAAATATATTGGAATTAAATTCATTAATTCAGTTTATTTCAATAGTGTCTAATTTATAAATACCTCTCTCTCTTGATAGTCTCTTAGTTGCCCTGTCTTATCTCACACTCTCACTTCTACTATATTTTTTGTATTTTGGTGGACATTTTGCCTTTTAATGGGATGTGCCAGGAACAAGAACAGCAACAATAACGATAACAAGCACTCGAAACAAAATCAAATAGGTATAGCATACACAAAATTATAACTGTAACACCTTTCAAGAGCCTCCGTGCCTTCGCTCATTCGCTGCCTACAGATTTGAAGGTACATTTTAATTTCCTATAAAATTGTGTTTTTCAGAATTCCGAATTAATATAACTGTCACTGAAAGCAGCGCACTAATAAAAGATGCAGTTATGTATCCTTCTCATGATTAACTCATCATAACCAGGTAAAAGAAAAGCTAATGCAAGATGGGCATAATGGAGATGAGAGTGAGGGCTTAGGCGTTTGCATATAAAAAATAGATTTGCATTCGTGAACAAACTAAAAATCTACATGAATGCATGTATTACATATTACATTCCTCTCAAGCTTACAACGAAAGGCTGGTGGTTGGAAGAAAGCATATGCATAGTGGAAAGGTGCATTATGTATGTACATGAATGTTGTTGGACTTGACGCTGACGTTGACACTATGAGGAACATTATGGAGAGGATTTGACTGTTTGACAGCTCAAACCTCAAATAAATTGACTTCTTGACGGGTTGATTCGTCACATCAAAAGGATATTTGCAAACAAGTGAACGAGCTATCCAAAAATGTTATGCATGCATCTTCCGAGAGCCAAGCAATGAATGCATACATACCTACATATAGTAACTCAAAACTCTATATATCCGCTGCATTTCCCAAGACCGAGAGGGACCGAGAGAGAATGTGTCCCATCTGCATGAACAGGAAGTTCCTCCGTCAAACACTTCCTCCGGCGCACAGCCCATCACATAGGGAATCAAGTACCTGCTATATCTGCCTATATAGTTATATAGACGACCTAACAGTATATTCCTACACGAGCTCATGCTCAAGACACTAACAATCATCATTTATATTTTCTGTCCAATTTAAATTCAATTTTTTACTTAATTTTTTTTTACTCCAAGTTTTTTCCTCCGATAGAAATCACGAGAGAAAAAAGTGTCAGCAACTGCATAGTGTTTAGTTAGCCTTAGAGACTTTTCATACTTTGAGAGTTTGACTTTTATGCTATTTAAATTCCATACATATATGGCACAATTACATGCATACAGGTCTTATAATTAGTTTGCTGGCATTCCGTTTTTTATCAGAATTATATAGGCATTCGTATATTATCCGTGAAATCTGGTCTAATGGTGAATGGACTGGATTCACGTATACATATACCTATGGGGAGCTGCATTTTGACGGTCTTTTTTAACAGCCTTGTGCGAAGGGAAGCCGTATCTAGACGGCTCAAGAGTACTTACACTGCTGTTGATAGAAAAAAAGGTAAATAGATTGGTAGTTAATAATTGGAGGAGATAACGATTTCTGACTCTGATACAGTCGGCCGCCTGCATTCTGCACTGAATACCAATAATTATTCCAGAAGCAGCGTGTCTGTCCATGTTACTGTATGCGTAACAGGAGTGTAATAGATGTTAGTAAGGAGTTGAGGAGACCATTAATTGCTTATACAAGCATGTTTATATATTTGTGTATACTTACCCGATGTGGAGCATTGAGGATACGATGCACAGTGGCAATCTGATTGATTAACGGCAGGTGTACATTAAAACTATAAGTGGGGGGTCTCGTCGGTTCGGGAAACAATGATGTACAAGCGAAGGGATCCGTGTCGTTCAAGTACTGAATTCGACAGCCTAACGTTTCCATTTAACTTGCTCACCTCGTCGGTCCAGGTCACGTAGTAGCGTCAGTCAGATGATTAAATCGTTTAATTTTTTTTTATTTCTTTGATGCTGTACAATTTTATATTTATATATATTTATTAACTTTTCCTCCTTTTCTTTTTTGGTTCTGTTGTGTGTGGGTATAGTATGGATTCTATTCAATGATCCTCTAGATTTAAATACACTTGATAGAATATTTTGTACACTTCCTGTCCAGCGGCTATTTTAATTTACATTTTAAAATTGTCTCGTAAATCGTAATCCCGAATCTCATCGAGAGTCGTGTAATAATTATACAGTGTGTGTGTATGTATAGAGGGATATATAATAGTAGAGAGTAAGAATGATTATGAATTTATTTTCCTTTCCTTTCCACCGTGTTATCTCCTGCTCGGCGCCTCATTTACATTTACACGACCTTCATTTAATTACGAACCTATTGAGTTCCACTTGACTCATTTAATCTCAAAAATTCATCAATAATATGAGCTGAGGTGATAAGAATAGAGAGAGGTGCAGATAGTACAAAAAAGCACAGCTAGTTACACTGCATTGTAACCTGTCCAAGTCTCAAATGATCTTTTGTGAAGTGAACTTGTTTGATGCAGCTAATTAAATTTGAATTTACGCCGTCCCAGTCATATTACAGAGATTGTAAAGGGAAGCCTGCGTTGGACTTGGATAGCTGACAATATTTTATAATAATCACTTTACAAATGTTCCCGACTGTAAGGTGGATACTGGACGATACGAGACTTGACGGCTGTTCTATAAAACAAGAGAACAAGGTCTGTTATTTAAGTATTTCAAGCTGTACTAAGTTCGTTGGAGGAAGGCAAGGGAAGAGAACCACGCGGAGATGAAAATTTAATCGTTTTCCCAGAGAGTTGAAACACACACTTCCACTACAGCTGATCTCATGAATGTTGAATTCACAAGCTGTTCTGTCCGTCCAACGCAACGTCCAAGCTTTTAACCGCTCAATAAGAACTTACATTCATTCACTGGACTAGAAAGTACATGAATGAAAAGGAATTTTTGTTTTAGTGGAATAAAGTATCTATACTGTACTTTTCTATATCCTCTCACTGTCAAATTCTGAAGATACTTTTCAGTTTTGTTGTATCTTTGGTCTCCTTTCCTTAGCAGAGAACTTGACTTTGGCAGTAAAAATCGGTGTAATTTGAATGGAATAAGTTGTGATCACAAACGTTGCGTAATTTCAGTTCCAATTTTGACTTGAATCGAATTCAAATTTCAGAGGATGTATTACAGCACACTGGCTAATTAATTTTGTGCCTTATTAAAGACGAACGTGAAGAAGAACAGTTGCAGTGAGTACACCGTCTGATGCCCACAGCGTTTATATGTTCATAAAGATATGAAGAAAAAGGATCGGCCACGGAAAAATGAACGGCAACAGGCTTTTTTTCTTCTCTCCTCTTTTTTCCCTGCTCCTTGCATTTACTTCAAGCTTGAACTTTTAAAAGTATGTACGTATGTATGTAAATGTATATTATTGCTCCAAAAAGTTTATCGTTTCCAAATATCCCTAATGGTTCAGGTTTCACGCACCTTTACACCGTCAAATGAGACAGTTTTTTCTTTAATGTTTTCCTTGTATCCTTCATTGACGACGAAGTCAACGATGACTTCAATAATTCCCCAAAGGTGTGTGTTTCACAGTTTTTATTATATTGAAATGGTGGCAAATTGTCGGGTCATCTTCGTTTATGGGAAACCCGTTGCTGGTGGTGGTGGTAGTGGTGGTGTTATTGTTATTATTACAGTTCATAGGGAAAGGAGGATCTCGGAAGGAAATGAGGTAAATCCAAGAGTGAAGCACCCATGCCCTTATTTTTGACTGAACCGCATTTTTTTATATTCAGGTATAATTTCCAATGGATCTCCACACACACACACACTAACAAAAGCACACACTCACAAATCACCGCGTTTGATAAAACTTCGGAGCTGGAAGTGTATTAAATCAGTGTACCATAGTAGGCACCTGGAGTAATAGCCCTGGAGAACCGATGGCTCTAATTCTGTCTATAGGTCTACTAGGGCTCTAGAGACACTGGCGTATGATTGGCTTTATATCCATATAATAATAATTTGAGAGCTCCTCTATAATTTTTCCAATTTTCAACTTGAAACCAGGTAGATACCGATAATAATAATTATTGTCTAGTTTTTGGTGGTGGGGAAAATAAGGGCAAAAGAAAAACAACAGAACAAAAAAAACAGGCTGGGAAAAAGCGGAACTGTTGGGATCTCTGTGGAATTGGAGATTACACGAGTGATTTGATTTGATTTCTTCCAGCTCAGCTGTCCAACTAAGCCTTAATTTGAGTATATTTTCCGAGTACTAATTTTAATTTTTGTTCTTCCCTTCGCTTTTTTCCGTTGACTTGGGATTCGGGACTGTTAGATAGTGTGTAAAGGATAGTATGTTGTGGAATACTTAATAAATACAAGAGTAGTATTATTATATATAGGTATTAAGGCTGGAAGGACGATGTGATCACGTTGAAGAGCTTAAAAGTCTGACTGCATGTGTGCAGTCAGCGTGGACAGTAACAGACTGGTTTCCTATGCTTCAGAATCTTCGACACAAGCCACCTAAAACTCCCTCACTCACTCGCCTCTGCTGCTCTGCTCTGTGCTTCAAGAGAGTTCGTGTCGTGTTGGTAGTCAGAGTGAGAGTCGAAGTTGAACCATCAAAAGACTTCCACTACTCGTCTCTCGTCTGCTGCCTCCAAGGAAAGGAAACCCTACCTCGGCCCATTTTACCCACAAATCTCTCCACGGAACACAGGCTGCCTAGTATATAGAGATACCTACATCTTTTACCTCTACACTCTACACCTACCTACCTAAAGCACTGGCGTATTTTAAAGAAGTCAAGAGAGAGAAACACATGCTCCACGCCAAATCCTAAATCCCTCACCTCGGCTAGAAAGAAGGTTTTTACTATTAACATCAACTGCTTTACTACACACAGTATTGTTCAAAAGGAAACTAAGCATATCCCACAGTCATTATCCCACCTTCCTCCAGGTATACCGAAACAACCCACTCGGCACTCCAGAGGACCACGGACCTCTTCCTTACTGCAAGACTGAGAACTTAATGCCATGTTAATATAAACCATCTGAATCTGAATTGAGGGACACACACACTCGCACACGCGGCTCCGATTTTATCCGTTTATTACTCCATACAGTTAAAACTATGTACATATAGTACTACCATTACCATCGACGTGCAATAAATAAAGGATCAGCATTACAGCTTTTCGATATTCGATATCCAGCACTGCGCTGGAAAGCTGTCACCATTGCATTTCATTGGAAGAGCACTGCAGTCAGTCCGACACGTCGGTTATTCCCACGTAATTAGATACGCAGTTAGTATTTTTTAGCACCGAGTCTAAAGATTTCATCTCATTTCTTTGACTGAGGTGGTGCGGGAGAGGAAGGAAGAAGGCAACATACATACAAATGTGTACCTAATTATTGTATGTACTCGCCGGTTTTTTAAGTTCCAAAAAATTTCCACCCGCATTCAACGTATGTATGTAGATAAATGGAATAAAACCAAAAAGGATGAGTCAAGCTCTTGTTGACGTTGTTTATACTCCTCAACTCGAGCACGTTACAATTAAGAATAGATACGCAAGCCAATAATATTGCATAACTTTTGGCAACCTCCACGAATGACACGTTGCGGATATTCCGGCTGCTGAACTATAGCACACTTTTTAAAAAATACAACAAATATACACGACGTATACCTACCTAGGTACGTCTGTACGTGAGCATATTTAATAATTATATCTGGAGATCCAGAAGCTGTAGTAGCAGTAGTAGGCTGGTAGCTATGTACGTACCTAGGTTGGAAGGGTGCATCGAAAAAAAAATGTATAAAAATAAAAATAGTAGGAAAGTCTCGGTGACATTTTTATATTCGTAAAATTGTGCTCGTGCTCCTACAAAGATGATACGCATATTACATATCAGCACTACCACCACCACCACCACCAACAATAATTTCCAAGGAGGTTTACAAGCGTTCCCGTTGGATACGTACAAAACAACGTAAGGTAGCCTAACTATCTATGTACATATAAGCCATAGCCTGTAGAAACTAGTTAGTCATTTGCTTATACATTCTTAAGGACGCCTATTACATGAATATACGAGTAGGTAGATAGTTGGGACGGTGTCTGTGTGTATGTAGCTCATCGTCAGTTACAGGAGGAAAAGGGAAACAGTGCCAGATTGAAGGATAAAGAATAGAAATCTATTTAGTCTTGAGTCACTATCCATGTTTCCTGCCTCACTGTCTACCCTTCTTCTTCAGAGTAATATGTACTGATAAATCTTTGCCTACCAGGCCAGTCTTTGGATTTCCAGTCCAGCGCAGCGACAGCCTACATTTACGTACACTACACATTATACTATCTGGTTAAAGTAGGTACTAAGCGTTTCCGAGACCCCGGCTGATGATGGAAGGATGCCCGGTCCATTGTACTCTATTCTTCTAGTTGCATGTCTCAGACGTAAACTGCCTTTTAGAATTAGAATTGCCCGTGGCAAGGAAGAATCCTCACCTTAGCTTTTTTCCATTTCTCTTTTATTAATACACATGTAGAACTAACTATTAGTCGTTTGGGATGTACACGATTATGAGACTTTGTTGTTACATAATTGGAGAGGTAGGTAGGTACGTACGTACTACCTGTGTCTAGTAAGTGCTCGACATTTACATGCCTGTACTATAAGTAGTACTGATACTGATAGGCAGGCTACTTACGTATGTATTTATACTCCCAACATATGCACACTCAACCCTTTACCATCTCTAATTTGTATACCAATACCAAATATATAATTATATTTAAGCCTGTAGCGACGAGGCGTACAGCATCTGTGTAGGTAGGTATGCAAGTGTATATGATTTAATCAGCTTTGCACTGCACTGTAAAAACTATACTGATAGCTTCGAAGAAGAGCTCAAGATTTTCTGAATAGGTATACACATATTATGTATATTATTGTATATACTGACGTAGGTGCTCATGTACTCACGTGGAAGAGCAGTGGAGTTGTAAAATCGTAAATTGTAATGTAAATCCAAAAGCATTAAAAATTATCCTCGAAAAAATTCAAAGCAACCAGGTAGGTACAGCCACATTATCAAGCGGCTAGACATCTCAACTGTTATTGTTATTATTATGTCCATTGCATCTCCCTTTGCATTTATTTTAAAATCATTATTGTTTAGTATTTACATGGACACACGTTGTCAAATCTAACATTGAAAAATAATCTACGGAAGAAACAAAACGAGCTAAGGCAAGGCAATGCAATGGAATGGAAATATAAGCACGGATTTACACGTATTTTTATCATTTCCAGTTTCCATTCCATGTTTTTTCTTCTGAGTGTAATACCGTATATGACCTATTAGTATCCCCGGATACTATTAAAAAAACACGCCAGATTGACCGGACAGTATTTGAGCACCGGATAGTATTTGAGCCCCGGAGTTTATTACAAAATCTGAAATTTTCTGCCCTTTGGGAGCGCACTTAATGATTATAGACCCGGATACTATTTGAGCCCCGGAGACTATTAAAAAGTCTAGACTCTAGACCCGGACACTATTTGAGCCCCGGATACAATTTGAGCCCCGGATACTAAAAGGTCATATACGGTAATAATAATTATTGTGAGTTTTTGTTTTGTTATCTTTCCTAATGATTTTTACTGGAAGAAGGAAACTGCAAAGTAAGTGGGCTACATGCTTCCATGTAGATTCAAATCGACAAAAACTACACTGTGTGGTATCAGCTCTGTAACTTTGGCATGGTGTCTATCTTTATTATCAGTATTTTATTTAATTTTTCTATTAACTAACTAATAGTAGCAGAAAGTCCCTACGTAACAAGGGACAAGAACAGCCTAACAAGTCAGTGATGCAAAATGGCATGCTGACGTACTATTTGTATTTTGTAAGCTCGTCCATTCCGCAGTATTGATGACAAAGACAGGAGATAGTAGTACGCAGTGCAGTGCAACAAAGAGTCGGTGTTGAAATACATATCAGGATGCTGATACGTTTGTCTATACAAACATGTTGTTATAACTTCATAACAATTATTGTGAGCTTACAGACAGATAGAGATATATTCTGATAAAGATTAAAATATTATTATAATTTTATTGTGGGGCCTATCAACACACTAGCTATACATATGAACTGGTACGGTAGGGTGACGCAGTCAGTAGATAATATGTATACGTTTACTTGCTAGTTTGTCATAGATATGAACTTTGGTGTGGTTTACGGACATGCACAAAAAACAAAAGATTGTAAAACTGATAAACTGATAAATTAAACCTTAACTTTATCCATAATGATCCTGCATGAAGCGCTAATAATAACCTTATCATAATGGTTTAATGATGTAAAATTGTACGAATGTACGTAATTTGTCGTTTCCAGGATTTATCCTCATAAGGTTTTGAATGACTCGACAATAATAAAGCCCAACTGAAACTGAAACTGTGCTGAGGTGCTCATTACAATCATCTTCCTGCTACTCAATTTCATCCTTAATGTAGCCAAATTATTACATGCAATGATGGTGTTAGTTTCTAAGAATGAAGAACAGTTTTGGCTTTTGGAATTGCTGTGTGCGTAGGTACCTAAGAATAATTTTTATTAAAGGACAATGAACACGTGGTTTGATTAAAGTTGCACAGAGTAAATACTCACTAGAATAATTCCAAACCATGGCCATGCACTTATTTTTTGCAATTGATAGCTTGCAATTGCTCTGCTTCCCCAAAGTTAAACGAAGAGAATTTTGCCTCTATATCTTATCTGTTGTATGTATTGATAAAATAATAAAGCTACAACAGGGCTAAAAGTACAAGCAGAGGTCCTGGTGGTCTCTGTGCTTCGAGTCACGGTAGACCTCAACACTTTAGCAAATCAAAGGTGAATTTTTAGCTGATGACGCCCGGACGCCAGGAATGGGATCTCTTCATCCGTTGTTGGTTATTTTGCTTGTAAAGAAGCCGAAGCTGGAAAGCTGATATGTATATATACTTTTTCAAAATAAAATGAAAAGCTATGACGACGGACGGATGCACTAAATAGCAGAGGGCTCAACAGCACAGCAACGTTTTGGTTTATGAATAACAACAAATTATGTGCAGGCAAAAAGACGGTTGATTGTCGAAACCCGGATCTCGTGATTTCTACAGACATATATATTGACTCTCAGAACTCCATGTATATGTAAAAGTAAAAGCAAAGGAAAAGTAAAAGCTATGCCGTAAGTAATTCCACTAAAATTTATGAACCGTCTGAATTTATTTGTGCAGCGGCAGCCGAATGCCGAAGTACCGAATACCGACCGACCTACACGGCACAGCCGGAAAGAATGAGCTCTTAAATACATATGTGGCATGGGCACCTATCACCTATATTACATTTATACATGTATATATATACATAATACCCAGTTGAACTTTTTTAAGAAATCGTAAGAATAACAATGTGTGGGATGAGATGGGCTGCCGTTATGTCTGCCTATTGCTACGAACTGAACTTGGGCACCTACATAGATGCACTGAACACAGACAAAAGTCAAAAGTATGGTCCACCTTTTGAAACCCTCCGTCCGTCTGTCAGAGAGGAGAACACTATTCTTTCAAGACCACCGGATGAGATCGAAAGCAGTTAAAAAATTTCTATGAGGAATTCCATCTACGCAGTCAATTATTCATAGTATTACGTAGCCAGGTATACGTTGGACGAGAGAGCAGAGAGCTAACGCAGGATGCTCACAGGCATTTTATTTACCAAAACCAAAAGGTATTCTTCCTATTTACATTTCCTTTGACATGACAAACCCCTTTAGTTACGAGTCAGGAGGTTATTGTAAATTGACCAGCAATCCGTTCCAATTAATGAAATATGTATCGCGTACCTATGTACTTTAATAGTACTCTGTCTTGTCTGTCTGTGTGTGCTTCGGCATGGTAAACATCGCGGCAACTACTGTCGACCTCGACTTCGGCTCTGTCTGTCAGTCTGCCGCTCTCCCCCCAAAAAAAGTCAAATTATTCCAATGCACAATAATAATAAAACTGATTCTTCACTTCTAAACCGAACTCAAAGAATTTCCAACAGATAATTGCTTATATGTACATCAATACTTTAAGACCAAGACAAGAAAAGTCGTGGCCAGAAACCCATGTCGTTTCCAAACTACATACATGCAATTAACGCGTAAATGATTTAAATACACTTCATCACTTCCCTAAGCCACAATCCACAATATTAGAAAGGCTATCCCCAGTAGATGTCGATTCCTATAAACTGGTTGCACTTTTATTGTCAAATTGAGATTCCACCAATAAACTTACAGAAATATACTGATTACTAGTGATTGGTGATTGGTACACAAATCTGTATGAATATAGGACCTACATACCTGTCCGTACCTATACAGAAGGAAATTTCAGATAAAGTTAATAAATTAAACAGGACGCTTTGACAGCTATCTGACTTGACTTGTCGTTGTGGTGTGGATGCACTTCTTGATTGCATTGCAACTTCATGGTTAAATGACTACGAGTTAAGGTTATTTATATCCGCAATATAAAAATCAAAAATTCATCCGCACCCAAAACAACTCTAAAATTAATTTCTCAGGAGAATGAATCTCTCTAATGGAAATACCTAAGCTCGGCTAATTCAAGCATAAAAATGCTAAAGTAAAATAACAAGCAAGGATTGCGAGTCAATGGATCAACGCCAAGGTGTCGGGAGACTGACTAGTGTGAGTAATATATTATTATGATGCTCATACGTGTGTGTAATTATCTAATTACATCTATATATTACCCAAGAAGACGCCGTGTAACAATGATAGCAAATTTTTTTTAAAATTAATTATTTTCGCACGGATTATTGAAAGAGAATAGCTGATAAATGTGATAGGTGTCAAAATAAATTCTCAGTTCTAGGCCTACTCCACTGTGTGTGGTAGTGGGACTGGCTTGACTAGCTACTGCCGCTTTGCGACTCCCTTTTGCTTGCTGGAGCAGGTACTCGACTAAATATGTACAACCTAGGTAGGATTGCATCCTTTGCTCAACTGCATACACATCTTCGAAAGCAACTCAGTGTGTATAGGCAGGTACTTATATGTCAGCAGGTAGGTGGATAGTATGTATATATATTAGTACCTACATAAATGAATAATTGTAATGAGATGGCCCAGACGTTATGTCATAAAATATACAAATTTAACCCATCATAGAATCTTCAATCTGCCTTCTCATGTACAACAAACAGTCTCAACTCCCCACATGAGCCCCACTACCATTGCATTGCATTGCATTGCATCGCATCAACTTGTAGGAAGAATATATAAATAGATTGCCCCTTCTCGACCCTTTCTAACCCTCTTTCATTTCTCTTGCTATACCTTTTTTACTTTTACCTTTTACAAACACCTCCATCCCATACCACTATGCACCATTTAAATCCCTCCGTAAGAGAACCTCATCATTTCGATTTCGATTCGAAGTTCGTTAGGTTAGGTTCGAAGGTGTGCAATTAGGAATTAGGAATTACACACAATCTTGCACCAGAAACCAGTCCCACTCGAAGGCACTGTTTTTTTTGTGTGTTGTTGTTTCTTTTTCGTTTCAGGCAAGTATACTGACTGACCAGAATACCCGTCCGCGACAGCCCATTCGTAAACATCCTGAAAACCTGACCCGGTAAAGCACCCTCACTACTCAATATCCTCTCAATCGCTCTGTCGAGTGGGTAATCAAACATCAGAACATCATAGTTTTCACTTCTTTTACTATACATACATAGTTTGATCAATACGGAGCTCTTTAAACGAGCTATTACATAAGTTTCACAAGCTCAAAATGTGTGTACTACTATCGGAATTGGAAATGCTGAGAGAGAGAGGTTCAGTCAGAATGAGATATTGACCCTCCTCATGAAATAAGGGCGAGAGGTATACGTATAAGAATAAGAATGTACATCTATGTAATCCTTCATTATAATTACAGCTATAAACACACAGAAAAAAACTAATGTAAGACATGAAACCGGAGTTGATTAAATACTTTAAGGAAGGGGGGAAACTGTGAAAGTTGGACTCGTAAGTCACTTGTTAAAACATTACTTAATTTCACAAGGCTGCTGTCCCGTTTGACATCCATATATTTCATATAAATTTTCCATAGATTTCCACTCAAGCGACCCCCTTAAGTCCTGATCCTGAGTCAATAGTCATAAATTCATCATAAAAATGGTGGGTCATGGGACAAGAGATTATTAAGACGGTGTCTCTCTGTCATATATGTATATATACTCATGCATAGCATCGTTTTTTTTAGCCCTTGTTTATTTATCCGGTTAACGATGCACCTGCTGAAACAATAAACATTTCCAGGAGGAATGACGCAACAAAACTTGGATGAGCCTTCAAGTAAGTATGGTAGCAATAAGCAGCACTGCTCAACTTGGATAATCTTACATCTACGACGTGTATTTAGTGTGTATACTGTAAAATGCAGTTGCTCTCTGCGATTATCAGATCGTCGATATCTGCCCTATGTTTATATGACCATGTTGACTGAGGGAAATGAAACATAAAGTATTTTTTTTCTTTAGAATCTTGATCTCAAGTTGAGATGAAGCTTGAAGTGTGTGTGCAATGCCTATATGCCTTATGCCTACTAAACTTATTGTATGGCAAGCATAGTGGTTATATGCACAAACGATTAATTTTAATCAACATACCTTATCTCGTTGACTCTGAGGAATTAAACCGCCGGAAGTGGTTGCACTGGTAGTAGTCACACTACTACTATTACTACTACCGCCGTCGCCGATTCTGCTGTTGCCTTCAGTGCACTCATTTAGAACAACAGTAGATATTGGAGGTTGAAGGAGCGCCCCGGAAGAGCTTGAGCTGAAAAAACAACACAGACAAAAAAAAAGTTGGCATTTTTACTCACTAAGATAGGTATATATTCATACTTTTCAACTTGAATCTTTCTCAGTTTTTTTCCCTTATGAGAGAGATTTAACTGAGAAAAATAAGTGGTCGTCACTCCGCCTTCTTCATGTACTGTATATAGCGTAGCGTTTGCCTTCCACAGCATAAATATTACTACACATTGCATTGCAAATCCAACGGATGGATGCTGAGTTATGTATGGAGTGATACAATGATGAACTCTGACGTGAGAATTCCTATTAAATCCAGACTTTAGCTTTAACAAGCATCATACTACATGTTTTACATTACTTACTGATATTGAATTTGTTTTCATGTATGTACGTACATAGCACTTATGTACATACATACGTACGCCTGTAAGAACACAAATCGGTAAAGTTTACTCATATAATTAAATCTGTTTTCTCACAAAATCTCGAGTATTTTTGAAAGCTCGGCACATTCTAACTCCAGTCTTGCTATACGAGAATTGAAAGTAAGGCAAATATACCTACAAATGTATATTAGATGCATACCTATTCTACGAAATCATTCTGGAGGCGGCAGTGGAGTGCAGTGGTAAGTACCAAAGCATCTCTGTATCTTTTGTACGTATCTGCGCTTAAGTAGTTCTTTGATAATGGAGCATCATCTGCTTTATATAACAATTTGTCGGATTTCCGAAGCCCTTTCATTGTATGTGTACAGTAGTGGATTGCAGCCAACCCTAGTAAATGGTATCTTACTTCCATTATTTCATGCAACTTACAAGTAATATAAACAAAAGCACTTCATGTGTCCATAACAAGTCTAATTTCAATATGCATGTGATGTGGAATAAGAGAAAAAATCTTTTTCTCGTAGACACAGCAGACAAAACGGAAAGAATATCCTAAAAAATATCCTTGTAGACACACTAAGTTGTTCGTAGTACATAGTTGATGTTGATGGTCTCTGGGTTCATTCAGGAAACGGAATGATCGGATGTAAATGACTCAAAGAGTTATTTTTAACCCAAAGGGCCAACTAACTATCTCACACGCACTCTTTTCTTCTCATCAGATCCTTCTTCGCTTCCTCACTACGAACAGGAACAACAAAATGCACCTACAGTGTGTAAGTGCATTCTTTTTCTGCGGAGATGCTCCAAAATGTCTGCTACAACACACAGTGGGCCTATAGTAATTGCTACGTAGGTAGGTAGGTTGGTATTCTAGGTATGTATGTATACTAGGTATGTAGGTGGGTACCATGGCATGATGTCGTTTCGTTCTAGTACGGAACCATGTCACTCTTCCTCATCCTGAAAGAAAAGGAAATCGAGCAGCCATCCAAAGCCAAGGAAAAGTCAAAAAGTCAAAAAGGAAGCCAAGCCACGCCGGCAACCGACAACCGACCCGAGTACAAAGCTAGACAGGTGCTTCTCTCACCAAAATAATATAAATGCCATAATATCTTGTTGGTCGTGTCGGTTTGGACGCGATGTTGTTCTAGAGGAGAGAAATTGTAGAAAGATGATGTGATTTTCAGTCAGAGCGGCCTTTAGCTTAGCCCACTTTGCCCCATCTTGGCGGAGGATTGCATTGGTCTCACTGAATGACTGACTGACTGACGACTGACTGCTGCTGCTGCTGTTATGGATGATGCTGGCGAGAAGAAGATGATGAATCGGGAAAACAATCCCACAAGTTCCAAATGAGCTCTGTGGGACCGTACTTTCAACTTTTACTTCCTAACTTCAACCCTTTCAAATGTTTAAATGGAGCAAACAGAGAGCCATATAGAATATCAGCACCAACTCCACAAATCCAAATATCCAATAATTACTTTCTACAGATACAAAGATTGCGGCAAGTCTTTTAACTCTGCCCTCTTTTCCTTTTCTGTTTTTTTTTCTCTGTCTCCTCTTCTTCTGCTTCTTCTTCTTCTTCTTCTTTATCCTTTCCTTTGTTTTTTCTTCCCCAGCAAAATAACAGACTTGAAATGAACTACTTTACTTCTTTTTTTTAAACGTGTATAACTCCTCCAACTTTTCGGCACTACTCCAGAACCAGACGGATACCGTAGCAAAATGTACAATAGCATCCCATAATACGTATATATTTGTAACAGTGTATACAGTGGTAGTCCGTCACTACTAATTACCCATTTTACGTCTGTTTGCAGTCTCCGTAGACTCACAACGTTTTTTTTTTCACTCTGAATAATAAATTACTGTGCCCGTGTGCTCCAAAAAATGGAGGGCAACGAAATGCACAGTTCATCTATAATCCATAATCCGGTGAAGATAACACAATGCGGACAGCTTTAGAGGACAGCCCAGTATAAAGTAATAATAAAATAAACTGGATCCCAACACATAAATCAAAGGAACAGACTCCTTCGAAATTACGTAAGTTTCTCGACTAAATCTTAAGACGGAATTTGCAATGTGTCAATAGTTTCAGACAGTTAATAAATTCACTTGAATTGTCCATTGTTTCCCTAGTTCACCACAATATCCAACCTTTCTACGGCAGTACACTAACGGCTCAGAAAAAAATCCCACGATAGTTAAGGAAAGACGGGCTTAACTTGGCAGTAGCTTGACCTAATTTTACCCACCAAACACACTACACTTGTCCACAGTCCAATGCTGAAGTATACGGAACTACCACTAGTAGCATTTGCTACACTAGCTATGCACTTTGACATTGGAAAAGGGTCAATAGAATTTATATTATACACTAAATTGAGTGGGCAGGAGAATATTTCGTGGATAAAACTTTTGCAATGTAGTAGAGGTATTTACATATGAAAATGTACAAGTTCAACAAAAAAAAAGCTAAATCTTCTCTTTATGCTTCTTCATCGACTGAAATATGAATAACAACTAAAGGCCGAGAAGGAAATCAAAAGTATTTTATCCATTGAGACTTGAATCAGGGTGTCAAATCAAATGGAGACCCAAAACTAAACTAACTAATTGAAAGCAACCACCACTTAGAGTTAGTGGGATAGCGAAGTGAAGAGATGCCCATATGTATGTATGTATACTTTTACATATGTACATGTATCTATGATCATAAGGTATTACAAGGCTACATGTATTAAAGTATCTACTAGTGAAACTAGTGCATTAAATGAAAACATGAACCTGGTTGCTTCTGATTGTGTTATACTCTCGTAGTTGCATATAGAGATGTAATAAACATACAATAATACGCCATACATGTATCTACAAGTTACTATTTGAATAAAAAGGCGAGAGAGGGTCGTTCTCCTTTCTTCTTCATATCCTTTCTACTTCTATATGTACATACCAACAATAAATACCATAAATACTCGAATATTGTATTTTCAACTTCAACCCCATCCACATCAAAAAAAAATGTATAAAAACTATATTTGTCGCAGTTACCACTATGATAAATACCTAGAATGTAAAGTAGCTGTTAGTACTACCCACAATGCCCATTTGACGCTACTATTAAGGCTGCAGTGTGCAATGCACTGTTCAGAAGATGTCCTAGGGAAGTTAATACGGTCTGTGTGTCTGTCTGTACGTAATGTAGCTAGTAAGAATATGTAATAATAATATGTGACATCCTCCGCATTTCCTATGGCAGTAATCCTACATTTTATACTGTGAGTTATGAGTTCCTAATAAATAAGGAGCATTTAAGGGAAATCATTTCTACGGGCTCCCTTTTGTTGTATACTTTTTTTTTACTCCGTGACCTTTCAAGATCTCTTTACTTCCTTGACTTTGTTGCGGTGGCGGCTGTTGTGCGTGGAGGATTGGAAGGGAAAAGGGGCGACGAGATGTCTATACAGTCTACTGAATAATACTGTAAGATCTGAGCCACTGAGGATCTGTCTTGGCGACTAAAAAAATTCAAGAAAATACATAAAGTTGTATGTAGTTGATCTATTGTTAGCTAAACTCATGTCCTTTGAATTCAAGTACACAACTTAATGGAAGAATGCATAATAGCTACAGCAATAAATATTGTGTGTCTCTATCACCATGTGATCTTGACTGTGTAAACACAGAAGGTTGCTTACCTATTCCATTGAATTTAGTTGCACAAGGAGAAGTCCAAAGTGCTCTCTGCCTATACCTATGAACATACTACTTGATCCGGTCAGAGTGAGAATGGTGTCTTATGAAATGTAACCTAATATTTTCTCGGATAATTTGCTCCTGCCTTGTTATTTCCCTAATCCTCTACATGTATTTATATAAGTGCCAGACAGCTGCTCAATAATTCTAAAATTTCGAGGGCCTCAACATTACAAGTATTTCTTACATCTCCCACAGTGTATACAGCAGCCAGTAGGGTCAATCCAGTCTCACAATCACAATCTGCAGCATCGCCAAGGACCGCAGCTCCAGCAGCTGTTAGATTAGATTTTTAGGATATGCTGGTGGTAGATATTTTAGTCATAAAAAATAAAACTTGTATGCCTTCTTATACTTGTAGGTAGGTACGTATGTATACCTACGCACATTAAAGATTGAAAATCCGTCTCTTTAATGCAGACCGTGTCCCGAGTCACCAGGAGAGCATCCGAAAGCAATAAGGAATGACAATTTCTCATTGATTTAGATGAGGTTTAGTAACGTTGAAATAGTAAATAGTCGAGCGTGGAGTAATCAAGAATTTATGACACCAACAAACACCTTTGTATTGTGTCATAAATTGCCCTATGAAGTATGTGGAACAATGAGAAGGGGAAATACCGACCGAATGCCGATGCTGGAATTTAGTCAATTCAATTCATCCCTTTAGAATCTATTTTATCTTCAGTGTGCTTACTTGGTTGGAAGTTGCTACACGCTCGTTTTACGCTCAGATTAAGGACTGTTTACCTCTCAAAACTGTATAATGTATACCTATATAGATACCAAACTACTTCTAGCATGTTAGTTACAATATTATGTAACATCAATAGTCCGTAAGAATATCAATATAAATATTGGATGATGAATTGTGAGACTGACTGGAATGGGAAGTGGAAAAGTACTGTGTCAATGTGGAAGCTCTGTGTATGCAATCGTGATTGGGGAATGGAATTTGAATTTTAACTGTTTTGTTTCCGGTTTAATGGCCTATTCGGCAATCTTGTAGTAACTGCATAATTAATGTCGTTTACCTTACGCTGCAGCTGCAAGTATTCAAGAATTATGTAGATGCATACATAGTGCATCTGCATATCTTACATACCGTGCCGTATGTATTGTATAGGTATTACAGAATTCTCGTAAATATAAATATCTATTTAATTTTAGTTAATTAAAATATTGAGCGATAGTGACATTTTAAGTAAGTTATTAATTAAAGTCGACATACCTTGGGATTTTAGTAGGTGGAGATTTGGGACGTACAGAGATTGGAAGGGTGGCCGTGATTGAGCTGGGGTCAACTTCTTCAAAACTACTCGAAGTTCCGGTAGATCCATCATCGGACAAATCATCATCATCATCATCCTGCTGTTCATTGTCACTAGATTCATCCGAAGATCCTTTATCATCCGGAGGAAGGCCATTTTCATTGGAAACTCCGGGCTTCCCTTCAGGCGCGCAGCTTATTGCCTTCGCTGTGGTAACTGTGACGGGAGTTGAAACAGGCGAGGGAGAGAAAGTCCCCAGAATGTCATCAATATTTGTCATATTGCTAATGAATAATTTACTATTTTGAAGGGACTTCTCCTTAAAAGCGTTGAGTGTTGTTTTGGGACTATTAGGGCTCGAAGTGATCTCTGTACCATCGGGACTAGTGCGCTCTTCCAACGGGAGGCCGAGATTTTTATTAGACTTTGAGTGTAAAATCGAGTTTGTTTGCATAAGAAAGTGATTGCTTTCAACGTCCGAATCGTCGGAGTCCGAGTCTGATTGACACTCATGACGGCTCTCTTCCTGAATTGGGATTTGCTTGGCTGTGGGACTTTTGGTGAGGAGAACGGCGCTGCTCGGATTTCGGGCGAGTAGCCCTGGGACATTAGGATTTGATGCCATCCACCATGGAATTTCTCCGGACTCACATCGTCGTACCCAGGCAAGTTTCTCCCCAGCTGATGCGAGGGCTCGAAGAAGAAATGATGTTTGTTTGGGCGCTTCCTCCCCGGCATGTGTCACTCCGCCGGGATCATTACCATTTGTATTATGACTCTCGCCCACTCCGATGGCGGCGGGTGTGAGGGAGTGTGATTGATCATTGTTGACTTGTCGAGAAGAAAGGGAAGCTCCACCAGTTTTACTGTAACTGTTGCATCGGCTCCTCTCCACACTACTGCTTCGGCTACTGGCTGCGGACGAGCAACTTGTCGTACTTGTCACACTTCCCCTCCGGCTCGGCACTTTGCTGTCTAAATTAACAGCATTCCCATTTTTGAAATTCATTGTTTTCTTACTATTTCGACTGGCGTGGCTACTGCCACCACTGCTACTGCCGCTGGCTGAGGATGAAGACATTGAGCTACTCGACTCGGACTCACTACAACTACTCGTACTGTTTTTTCTTATTGGAATAATATTTTTCCCTGATTTTATTTTACTCAGAGCATTTGGATTGATGGAGGTGCTTTTCTGGAGTCCAGTGGAGCCGGGGAGTTTACTCATGGATCGACTCTGATGATTAGTACTATTCATGGATAGATTCGTTTTATTGGGATCTGTTGGTGGTCGCCGTGTCAGATCACGTTTGGACCCCAGTGCGGCTCCAGCAGTACCTCCTCCAATGACCCCAGATGAAGGAGCCGAATTTTGCAGGCCCTTATTTAAAACACGAAGTTCTTCTTGTTTTCTATTAAATTCCTCCTCAGCCTCTCGACTGTCAAGTCCCACATTGAGTGCGGATTTACGAAATTCCTTATTGGGAAGAGCGAGGATGATGCCAGCATTATTAGCTGCAGTTGCGAGGGACTTACTAATCGTTAAATTCGAATTATTTGGTACAGTCTCATACGATTTACGGCTAGGGCTATCATGTGGGCTTGAATGGGACGATCCTCTGGTTGAATTACTAGAATTCCCTGATGACGACCCCGTTGATTTTAAATTATTGTTATTATTACTTTCGTCCAAAGCAGAGGGATTTATTTCATTCGATGAGCTATCACTGTATGTGGGTTGCTTACTGGGATTTGAGGAGAAGCGACTCAGGGCTGTGTTGAAGGGACTGTAGTATGTCGTGGAGGGTCTGGGAATGGAAGAGATGTATTTATGTTGCGTCGGAGGAGAGGCGGAGAGCTTCTCATCCGTCTGAACTTCTTTATTCTTGACGACAATGGTAATATCATGCTTCGGGTTAATGGACGGGACTCGATCCATTGAGATTTCTGATTTAATTCTGTTGTTGTTGTTGTTGTTGGGAGTCAAATTGTCGGTGGGATTTGGTGGAGTTGGAGACGTTCCTCGACTCATCCAGGTGACCGGCTGCCCATTGTTTTTACTCTTGCTCGCTTCCTGTCTCGAAGACAGTCCTGACTTGACTTCCTCAGTCAAAGGCACAGGGGCCACTTTGGAGGGGAGAGATGAATTATAAATGGCATGGGAGGTTCCACTCCTCAAGCCAAATCGTGCTGTCGTCCGTAGAGAACTGGTCATCGCAGCTGTATTTGCTCCAATTGGTTTCGTTGGGGTGGACTCTACCGTTGGTCCTGGATTGCTTTGACTCGCATATTCCTTTATGTTCCGTGTAGTGAATAGCTTATAGCCCGAATGAGGTGCAGTATTAGCATTTCCACTTGTCATACTATTTGCATTTCCAGAGGAGAGTCCACTCCCAGATAATCCAACTCCAACACCTCCGCTCGTGGCAGCGGAATTTAAATTCAAACTCGACTTTTTCCCGTGATCATCAAGGACCATCGCAGAGATTTTAGACGAGAGTAAATCCGCCGCTGCGGAGGTTTGCAAGGAACGAGAAGCATTGGACATGTTTGAGGAGACGCCATCACCGGCTGTGCTGGATCCTGACTGTAGCCCACTTCGCAAATACGATGGACGGTAGGATGTTGAGGCCCCGGAAGTTCCACTGGTACTCATCGAAGACTCATTACTGCCCAAGGAATTCAACAGCTTTGATGAATTGCTCAAGTTGTTATTGATACTATTGGTGAGTCTCGCTGAGGCCGAGGCTGACAGCCCAGCTCCGCTTTTCTCTCGTGTGAAAGTTGATGGGGCCGTGGTGGATCCAACGTTGCTTTTCTCTCGCTTCACTGAGCCTCCTGAAGTTCCCAGCCCACTCTTTTCCCTTCGTGAAGGGCTGGATGAACTTTGACTCGTACTTTTGTCCCTGTCTCGAGACGCGGCTGTACTTCCCGGTAAGCTTGAGGTGGAGCTCATGGAATTGAGCTTCTCAAGGAGAGAGGTCCCGGCGCTTGTCAAGCCACTTTTTTCCCGTGACAAAGACGAAGAGGTACTGAAACTGTTTTCTCTTTTACTTTTAGCCGAACTACCACTCCCAGAGGAAGGACCAGTTGAGGAACTGGACATGCTATTTGTATTGAGTGCATTGGACCCACTCGAGGAGCCCAGAGATGACCGAGATGACGAGAAGCGAGAGAGGGCTGACGCAGTTGAAAGAGATCCGGTGTTGGAGGTGTTAGATGATGAGAAGCTTGACTCCTGTACCAAAAAGTAAAACAAAACAAACATGACCAACTTTCATTTTTTTTCCCCGAAGAACAGACAGGGGAGAGTATCAAAGAAAATCTGTACACACATGCACTACTGTAGGCTACCTAACATAACTTTGTCCAACGTTTGATTTAGCGTCAAAAATATTATTCATGAGCACGTGTGTCTGCTGATAAATCTAGTCGTGTTTATACAAACTTTGCGTGGCCTATGGTTTGTTTAAAAGTTTCAGAAAATCCGCTGGTTACGTGGATTGACTAACTACGCAGAGCAGAGAAGAGGAACCTTGAGATGCCTAAGGATAAAACCCCGTCTTTTAGTCAACACAAGCTACAAGTAGTATCTACAAATACGATATTGTTCCAATACTAAATGTATGTACCTACCTAGTTATTATTATTAAGTCAATCTCTTATTAAAAGCGCTAACGGGATATTTTCTGGCTAACAGCCAAATTGAGTGAAGAAATAAGTTATTATTTATATTTAAACGGACGTAGGTGCTCTCTAAGTGAGTAATTATGTATTTTTTGCTCGGTCCTTTTTAAAAGCTCTGTGGTTTCATTTAAACTATGCTAAGGCATTATCCTTCATCAGACACTACCAACGCAACTTAAGATGCTCTTGTTTTTATCGGCAGTACAATAATTTAGAGCGAAAAATTACCTATTTGTGTCTTAATTCAACGGGAATTTAAGGAAAAATAAAATGGGATTGCGTGCGTGGGATTTTGTATGCGGTTGGCAAGGGAAAGAAAGTTTGCCGCAAAGCTATGAGGCGATGCCGAACGCCATGCATTGAAGTCTTCGAGAACTCCCAGCTTTCCATTTTTCATCCACACAAGCCTACTTTTCCTAAACGTTTCCTCGTCTGTCAGCTCCTTTCTAGTTTCTACAGCGTTCGCTCGTTCAGCTGCGCCGTCTGATTTCTGTTTAAATGTGATTTGGGAGATTTGGGATTCTACTACCGTAAAATAAACGTTTAGAACGATTTTGTAAGCATCATTTAAATTAATGTACCGACGTTTAGGTACATCATCTCTTTTTTTAATAAATAATAGATCTTCATATTAGGCTGACATGGTTTTTTTCACTACACTTACACTTTTTTTTAACAAAAATAAACCTTCCGTTCGTTTACTCCTAACCTAAGCTAATAACTATGTATCTTTAAATGTACAACATTATCTGTTTAGCAAGCAGCCGTTCTCGTACCGTGTACAGTTTGGGCATCTAAACACATTGAACCTTTTGGGAAGTATAATTTCAAAACCTGACACGTATACTATTGTAAAAAGATTCTCTGGGAACTTGCAATTTTGGGAAATAATTTTGAAAGCTTGTCTTTTAAAATTCCCTTGATAAATACATAACTAACAGTTTTAAAAAGAATTGGGTTTTAAGTACAATTTTAGAAGTATTGTCTGCTTTGCCTATACTCATCGTCAGTTTATTAGTTTCTGACTTATTAGTAAGACGGTAGCATTTTGGACATTGTGAAAGTACTGTTAAATTTCAGTATTTTGAAGTAGTATTTAGAATGTGGTGTACAATTTTTGTTTTTGAGTTAAAGATTGCATACCTTTTGTTTCTGAGCTGATGAATCTGTTTTCGACAATGAAGAATTTCCACTAGTATATTTTGACATGACGCTTGAAGTAGTTGAATTATTGGTTGGATTATTTGATCCGGAGGAGTTGGTCTGATTCCCCGGGGATGAGTAGGTAGATGGACTGGAACCAGAGCCAGAACTGGTCGTCCCAGAGCCTCGCCAAGGCACCTTTGGCCATGCAAAATCAATGAAGCAATTAATTTACTTGTATTTGGGTCTTTTGAGTATTATAATGTCATATATCAATGCTGTGTACTAGGACTGGGATGGACACGATAAATCAATGCTCTCCATTTGCGTGTACAAAACTAAAAATTCGAAATTTCTAAAATCTTTGATACATATACATTGCATGGCATGGCATGGCTTGAGTGGCAAATCCATTTATCTGTCACGCTGACACTATACGTGAGTTTCTACTACAGATTACAAATTCAAAGTCAGCAGTTGTAATAAAAAGCTTGAATGAAGCAATATTCAAATATAGGCACATACGAATACATATCCAGTCGAAAAGATGAGGGGAAACATTTAAGTTGATATAATTTATGGGAATATTTCGAATGTCACGACAATTTGCAACACACATTTCACATGTATAAAATATTAAGGAAGATCTTACAGAAAAGCGTCATACATAAGTTATCTGTAGATACATGTACGCAGGTTATACTTGGTACATAATTGATCATTGATAGTAAATAATGTGTAAAAAAAGCTGATTACTCATAAGGGACACGGATCACTAGTGAAGCAATAATACTGATTTCTTCGGGTTGTTGCAATGGAATGTCAACTAATTACTAATTACAAGCATTGATTGTGATTTGAAACAAATATTATTTTGAGATAGTCCCTTCCAACGCCTGCTTTAACCAATGCAACGAAAGGCCGTAAAATTGTAGACAATTTCCCTTTAAAGAAAGAAATGCAAGTTGAGTTCATAGATCAAAGTTTTATTTTGCAGATAGTGTGTGTGTATCTTTCACTCGGCTTGGCTAGCCATGTTCCATAATATAATCGTACGAGAGACCAAGAATAAAATTTATGGGTACATTGCTATTTCTTTTGCTTTTTTAATACATCCCACTGCCACTGTTCAATGAAGTAAGCACAAAGTTTGCACTTTTTCATTCATAAAATATTGGAAAGAGGCCTAAAGTTTGAGACGTCCTTTTGAGCACTTGTACATAGAGAGATAGAGCTTAAACCTACACACAGATTCTACAAGAAGAAAAACAGACAGTCACAGTCAGACAGAAAGACTGAAATCGTCGTCTTTTAAATTATTTTGTGGCAGTCAACCCTGAGATAAAAAGTTCATTTTCCAATGCTCATGCCATACTCTGATCCAATGATAATATCTTTCCCTAGCAGTGCACCCGCACCAAATATTATGTACATAGACTTTAGAAGATATAACATCAAAATTTGAATTTCGTCTGCATCCAGTCCAACTAATGTCAAGAATGTCCTCAAATTACACAAGTGTAACCACATGCACCCGTTGCAAAAAATGCATCCACCATGAACTCTGAAAATTATCAAATTGCCATGAATCTTACCAGTATGTTTATCCTATCTTTTAAATTCAGTTTGGTGATGATGGCTACTTATTATTTTTACAGCACTTTGTTAGCTACAGTAAATAATATTAACAAAAAATAGTAAGAGTGTTCAAGTACATAATACTAGCCTGGAAGAAAGCAAATAATGAAACGATGAAAGCCTCGTGAATCAAGTTCTATGTCAGTTGCTGCTTCACTTGAGGATTTAAACAAAAATTTGATTAATCGAAGTAACGTCTTCATACTTACAATTAGATTCGTGATATTTAATCATAATCATCATACGTATTTTATAAAACGAGTCTACGTGGAAAATAATCCAAGCCCTTTTTTATTAGCTCGGCCATTTAAAAAACAAAACCCACAATATTTTAGTTTTCTTTGCGAACAACTCTTACAAAATTAATTCTCCTTACTGCAAAATACTAATTAGATACTTATACGATAAAATTGTGTAGATTCTAAGAAAACAATACGATAAAGCTTAATATCATAGGCTTCCTAACGTAATGGCTGTAACTAAAAAAATATAAATACCAAGCTGTCCCAGTTAGAACAATTAGCAAGATTAATATGTTTTAAATACTAGTAAGAAATGTGTACTTCAACTTTTATAGTTTTCAAAGAAAGTATTGGTGTCATAGTTCATTCTGTCGTCTACATCGTAATCGTAATTTCGTACATATGTACCTTTGCTAGTATCTAAGCTGCTATTGTTTTACAATGTCCGGTGTACTTACATCTCGAGAAAAAAAAAGAGTGGAAGATCTTAGATCAGTGAAAAATGTAAATACGGTCCTGAGTATACACACAAAAGCTATCGTATGATTCCTTGCCAAACTCCAAACAACGTAGAGTACACACACAAAATAATAATCTAAATGCTACAGACGAGACAAGCTACGTAACTTATATCTTAATGTAAATAACATGAACCACATGTTTCTCCATCTTCATCCTTCTGCTACATGATCTGAATCTGAATGACTGACAAACATTCAGCATGCGTTTGGCATTACGTAGAAGATTCGAATAGCTCAAGTTAACGTAGGACAGGATAAATAGGAGAGAGTGAGTTTACAGGAGCCGGAGACTTGTAATAAATAAAAGAAATACAATAAAATCCTTGTTTTTACATAAAATGGTACAAATTTCACAGCACTCCAAAAGTATCACGAGCATCCCTACTTAATATACATATACATACTACCAAAGTTCAATTCAAAATATTATTCCAAAAATGCCCAGGTACAGCATTAGTAGCACGTTTCATGTACCAGAGACCTAGTTGCTGGAATATAATATTTTGAGCTCTAGATGTTTGACTAAATATTAGTTTGCTAGGACGTCATCAATGCAATGCAGTCCATGGTAAAGTGAGAGTATATTTAATAGGAATATGATACTAATTTCTTAATTTATGTGGAGTCTGAGTTAAACAAATTCAAAAAAGCCTGTAGCCTACAGAAAGGAAATATAGCCTGTATTTGTAGCTGCTTGCTATAACATATAATTTACATACTACCTAGGCACATAATGTGTGTAATTGCCAATTGCATCTATTCCGCAATTCGAACACTCAGTATGTACCTAAGTATGTACATACACCGGAGTGTGTAGAAGGAAAGCGCTTGCCAAAAACGACTCCGTCAAAGTCATCAACAAGGGTCCAAGTCCAAATGAGCGGAGAGAGAGCCCATATGGTGACAAAGATGAAGAAAGGTGCGTGACCGGCACCGACAGGTCATAAGAGAAGGAAAACAAATTTAGCAGCAAAATTTGAAAGCAAAGAGGCATTTAGCAGTGAAGTAACAGCTCTCAAGTGAATTGCCCTCTTCAGATATGTATGTACATACATAGTACAATCCACAATCTTTGCTTTACGAGTAGGTGCATCTGGATATCGTTTGAAAATTCCAATAATTGCTTACAAAAGTACAAATATTAGTTTTACTCTAATATATGTGAGGGCATATTGAGAGATACACGCACAATTTTATGGGAATAACGCATCTCTACGGCTCGATGTAAGTTATACCGCTGTCACGGATTGAATTTTGAAGAACAATGATATCAGTCCAAAGTAATTTGAGATGACATTCGGCTAAATTTAAATTAATTGGATATTGCTGTTCTGCTCTTGAGCCGAGCCTCGAGCTCACCTTTTAGGATTCACAACTTACGGAACCACATTCACCGTATCACTTCCAACCTTTAACATCCTGTACGTCCTTTAACTTCAACCTGCAATGCAATCTTACGCGTAAACGCAAGGAGCAGACACAGAATGTAAATGAGTAAAAAAAAACACAAAATACTTACGTAAGTGCTCTTGTAGGACGACATAATGAGTCCCTCTAATGTTTCGTTTATTCAGCTAGACGTCCTTTCAATTTTAAGGAGACACAGATGATACAATTATATAATTCCAAATCAGTAGGTATGATTAAATTGTCCGTATTAAACACGCGTAGAGGTGAAACTGTTTCCAATTCGATTTCTAGTTAAACAAAACGTTTTGATTTATACCAGTAGTAATTAGCAAATTTAAATTGATCAAAACCGTTAGCACAATACTGGGATTTTCCTTCACAAAATTTCAAAAAAACCCACAATCTTAAAGTACACTGATTCTTTGCCCACTTGTGTATTTTGACTCCTTGACTGTAGTTGTGGCGTGTAGAATACTAAAACGGTGACGACTGGAGGTAAGTAGATGTAAATACGGAGCTTGAAACACTCACACTTAAGGGGTTGTTTTATTCAGATTCAGAGCTGATGTCATACCTTAGGATTGTATTGTAAATTTAGTTGAAAGTAGGTAGTAGCATTTATTTTGGTGGTAGTTTGATAGTATAAATTGAATTGGCCAAAGCACTTTTCCTTTTCTTCTAAAAGCACCGTACAATAACCATATCCTGAGCTTTGCCAATGACGAAATTTCCAATTTGAGCAATAACTCCGTCCCAAAATCGTGGCAATCAAATAATCAGAATCGGAAAGCAAGCCACACGGGTTTCATATTCACATTTGTTCAAGTTGTGGGCGGACTGAACGTTGAGCAAAAAAAAAAAAAGAAAAAAGAGAAATATTCACGAATGTTTTTTTCTTGCGTGGGATGTTGGTGCTGGGACTGGCATTGTGTTGGTGAAAGTAAGGAAGTTCAGTTAAAAGTATGCACTTTGTGGGACCGGAGAGTCGCAACTGCTACTATAAACTCACTACGCTGCTGCTACATACACTTCCTTGAATTTTTGATTATCCGAATCAATCCGAAAACGCAGAAGAAGCTGTCTGATCTATGTACACTTGTTAGTTGTTAACGTTGCGTTGTATATTAAATTAGAATGTCATTGCTACTTAGTCTAGTCGCCGGCACGTCCTTTTTTGCAAAAATTTAAAGTTTAATGAGAGTCCAAATTACTGATATAGTTTCCAATAAAAATAACCCAGCCACACAAACCTATCTCATTCACCCGTTGACCCGTTGTTTGAGTAAAGTAATTTCGCCCTTGTTCTTTTGCAATTGCCGTTTTTCTTCTAATCTCCGTTGACTTGAGCGTCCATAGTATTTATTTTAAACTTGTATAAATGTGATATTTCACACGTTTGAAATGCTCAGAGTCCAGACCACAACTCTGACGCTCACAATACAGCTTTGCTTCTATTAGAGGATGAAGATGTAGCACAAATGCAAAAGTTAGTGTGAATCAACAATCAAATCTTGAACCAAATTGATTTGACAGATGTGTGCAGTGGAAGGAAACGAGCAGGAGTTGGTCTGGTAAAGAGTTAAAAAAAAATCTCCAACTTCTCTTCTGTTTACTCCTCAATCCTTCCTGGTATATGTAGATATTTTGGATTTGGCCTGGGATTTGGGATTTGAGTAAAGTCACAATCTATTTATTTCTTAAAGAGGGACGAGAAAGCACGTTGACTGGCTGGATGTCATGTCAAAACTGAATAATCTCAACTATGTAACAGAACAAAATGAATATTCCAACCAATTCCAAATCCTATCATTTAAACCGGGGAGAGTGTCGCTGACTTCCCTGCAGACTTGACTTGATTGAGGGTCAAGTTAAGTCTGGCTTTGAAAATCAGAGAGAGAGAGAGAGTGTGTGTGTGAGTGAGTGAGTAAGTGAGTGAGTGAGGGATGGAGGATTATTATGTCAGTTACATGATGATGCCGAAGTCGACGACGTTACTGACTTGTGACTAGCAAGTCAAACAAAACAGTAGAACAGTGGTGCAGATCCAACATCCGAGATCCAGGAACCCGTCGTTAGTCAGTTATCCATTAGTTTCAATCCTTTCGTATGCTATCCCATTTACTCATTCCTCAGACCATTCCTGAATGTGGGGACAAACGGGTTAAGTAAAGAAATTGTTTGAGGAAAAGGAAGGGAAGACTGTAGCTAGGAGGCTTGGCACTGGTAGGCAGGCAGGCATCGTACCCTCACACCGGGTAGACACGGGGAAGTGCTCCCAAACGACGGTTCTCTAGAATATAAGACTTTTGAGACACGAAGCAACAGTAGTTGGTTTCCTTTATATGTAGATTACATATACTCATATATTGCGACGTACAAAGTGCCCATATGCACCAAAAGATTGTCTAAGATTTAATGCGTGTGCAGACTTATCATTAACCCAGTCATCATATCGTCAGCCAACACAGCATTTTATTTTTTCATTCTCAGGATTCTCTCAACTCACTCCGCTTTCTTCCCTTCAGTCAGTCTGACGACCAGAAAGAAGTCAGCAACCATTTTTCAACTTATTATTTTTAGTCACATGCATTTTAATTTGGGATTTTTGTAATGTACAATTTTCATCAATACAATACCATACAATAGATTTATGGAACTCTTGAACTTTAGTTTCTTTAACTTTAACGGTTCAACATCTCTTTGGCAGAATGTAATTTGTAATATACATTACGTCCTTACCTATATAAGATGAAACAATATACCTAGGTACCTATACAAACTAGGTATATACCCATGTACTTGAGAACTTGTTGGTATTTTTAACACTCAATATCATTACCAAAGCATGTTATGCTCTGTCAGAACGTGATACATACTAAGCAAACATACCTATATAGCCGTCACTAAAGGTGCACAGCAAAAGATTTCAAATTCAAAATGAACAAAATAATAAAACGTACAATTTGGAACTAATGCATATATCTATGACCGAAGATTTCAAATTAGTTCTATCTACATTTACCTAGTTAAAATGTACGTTCCTAAGGCACAATTATTATGATTTTGTGATACCCGTAAGATGTACTATTGTGCTGACTGAGTCCAGTCTACAGTCTACAGCCCAGGAATACCTATCAAAGAGAAGCTACAACAGAACTGGAAAGGTTCATAGGAAATATGCTAATTTAATGTCATTTGTTTTTTCACCATATCATTCCATTCCGCCCCATTCCATGCCATTCCCTAAAGGCTCAAGGGAACAGACAAATAGTAAACAGTAAACAGAAATGGAGAAGAGTCCCGGGGAATGTGTGCGTAGGTACATAGATTTCGGGATTTACAGATTTACAGATTGAATCATATTCTATTAAATAGACGACTAGAGCACTCCGTGTTGCATTAACAACATTTAGTGTGTAAGTGTGTAACATGGGAAGTGTAAGTTCAAAAAAATTGTAAATGTAAGGATGAACAAGCGAAACTAAATAACAGAACCAGACCCAGTCGTCGTACGATTAGTTTTACAATTCAAAACCTAGGTACCTACCTATACTAGTGTACTACACTATTTTTTCCGAATAACAATCCTATAAAATTTTCAAATTATAAACATGGTACAGAATAGAAGAAGATCAGCTCAGGCTGAGTTTTTCAAAGCTGGGAGAATTGCAGTTTACTGTAAGAGTAAATAAGGCATACCATTACCAGTACTAGATATCATAGAACCAAGGGAGTTGATGGAAGTTAAGGAGGTACATGTACACGTAGTATGTGGGTAATGGGTATTTAAGCAAGTACTATTGCGTGTATAGTCTACATGTAAGAAAGTATGTAGGTACCTACGATTGAGAAGGAGAACGACAAAAGTCAAAAATAAAACAAAACTCCGAATCTTCCGACATGATCTGTAGTGGCAGTGTAGCCTATGAAGAAATGGGAAAACTCGACTTTCTGTATACGAAGGGTTTAGTCTAACTAGGGAACCTTAGGGACATTCATTCGAATTTCGAATATTGACTGTACGTATGTAGAAATCACGGAGTAAGGAATCGTGGTGGAGAGAAGGCACTTTCTTGTCTCCTATTTCCTTCCGTCGACGTTTGACTTCACTTGCCTTCTTCTTCTTCTTCAAGTACTATTTTTAGCTGACCGTCCCCATCATCATCTTCACTCCAATCACTCCAAAGCAACGGCAACAACCCTACCATCTGTAACGGAACATGGAGCTATTCTCCTTCTTAAATCGGTACCTATATACCAACAGCATTTGCATGGTGAATTGCATACTACATACACAGGAACTTTAACTTCGAATTGGGGTATACAATTGTATTAGATTAGAAGATATACCTACATACATCTACCGTAATGCTTCTAATTTCTAATAGTACCTCCGGGTAGTACAGAAGCTTAAAGCCCCTGCATCGGAGTACAACTGGAGTTCAGGTACAATTGGAAGCACGGGAACGAGTGATAGTTAAAGCCTTCAGCCCCTGTACAATTAGAAATTAAAGCATGAGGTAATTTTTACTACGCATGTGAGAGATAAGGGTACTATTAGAGACCCCGGGTAGTATTGGAAGTTGAAGCCTCTAGACCCTTTTATTATTAGAACCTTTACGGTCATCCCGACTTGATTTCTGTTCTCAATAGTGTTATATACTAGCATGCTAGCTGCACTAGCATACACTACTCGCCTCGCGAGACGTTCAGTTTGAGTTCAAAAAGTACACTAATCCACTTTGTCCATAAAATAGAAAATACTTTTGAGCAGCTTCTCTATCGGCACTAGCTTGCCAATCTTTTCGCGTGTCTCCCATGCAAGCAAAAGCATATAGCACAAATTAGTACTTTATATCCGTCACTACTTCAACCATTGTCTTTCTTTTTCGTTTTGAATAATTCAATGACTTCTTTCAATATTTCAAGCAGGATGATGGTTCTCAGACTTCCTCAAGTCTAGAGTTAATGACCCCATATGAATGATATGGTTGAATATCACTCTCATTCTTTTGTACGCCTTAGCCAAACTTCATGCCAAAGTTCCATTACATCAACCATCTAAACGTTTCTAAAGATATTACGTCTACACTGCATTAATTAGAAGGCCCTTGGCCATGAAGTCCGTTGAAACCGTAACGAACTGTGTGACCCTGGACTGAACCAAAATCATTAGTATATGTAAAGTCTCCAGCTTTCAAATTATAATACAATCACATTTCAAAGATAGAAAAATGTGGGGAAGGCGTCTTGCAAACGTAGGATGAGACCCGTATCAGTACTTAAATATACTTCTTCAATCGTACGAATTGAAAAATTAACCATTGGGACTTACTGCGTAAATAGTCGTAGCTACAAATTGAACTTGATGACAGAAGGTTGAAATGAACTTGTTAAGCATATGTATATTATTCACTGGACGAATCTAATTAATTTATGACTTTTTGCAATTGAAAATATGAATAACTGACTTGCAGAACTGATACAATACAATGTCACGTCTTAAAACTTTAATCAAGGAAAAGGAAGCCTGGCATTATTTGTGCCCTTACATATATAAAAAATTGTCTTGAGTTTAGGTTACACATAACTACGATTTCTCTCAATTGGATTCTCAACAGTGAACATGATAACTGAATAAAGTAACACACAATTCATTTCTATTTATGAACCAAGGAGTAGTATCAGGAAACTTAGAATATTGAAGAAAAGAATCAGAATGATTTTTGACTTGAACTGAATTAAAAGTATTTTGATTGAAAAAAAGGCCACAAGTAGTATTCGTTCAGTTAAGTGAACAAACGACTGCCCGGTTTATTAGGTAACTCTGCTGAAG